>QLOT01005936.1:0-28049 GCA_003313875.1 Russula aff. compacta | reverse complement strand
ATATACTCCTAACAATACGTGCCCTATAGTAGGTGAAGTAATATCAGCTCTAACAAGGCGCGCTGTAGCCGAGCGAGGCAAGAGCCTGTCTCGGAGCCAGAGGATAAAAATGCGTTTGTTGCACACCCCATGATGTAGGGGTAGTGTGGGGCTCGGTTCCGGAGGGACTTAAAGATGTCGCACCTTTCCACTACCCACTAAAACCTCGTGTTAGTGGGCCCCTTCTGGGGGGCGGCGCCCTGCCTGGGTCTCTTTCCAAGTTTCATGTACTAGTCTGGTGTATTTCTGTGATCGTTTGATCTTCGCGGCTGTGATTCTGTCAGTAGCATATCTGTCCTCTATTGCTTTGTTCCATCTTCATTGGACGTCTTCTGGTGTGTGATGTTTCTTCTGGATCGCTCTCTCGCATCTCGGTACCCATATTAGGTGGCTTGCTTTTGATATCGGTATTTGAAGGAGCTTAGTTCTTCCCTATCGTCCTCATTGCCATCTTGGTGTTCTTGTCGCTGCTTTCTCGTGGTGTTCTGTGTCTGTTTTCCATAATCCCTTCGTGTGCGAGAGCCTGGGTCATCGTCTTTAGCTTGGCGACTCATCTATTGAATTCATCTGGTATGTCTAGCTCCATTTCGTCCGGGATCTGTTTCTCTGTTCCCTCTTTCACTAGTCTGTCACTTTCTTCGTTTCCTTGTGTGCCTCTGTGGTCTTTTACCCCGTGAAAGCTGTTGGCGCCGATTGCCTTCTTAGCAGGTGCGCTGCCTTTGGAGTAGTCTGGCGTCCTTGATCTGTATCCAGCCCTACCTAATGGTGCAGGTGCATTGTTAGTCTCTCTATTGCGTATTTTGAGTCCATAATTATTTCTACCCATCACGCCTCAGGCTCTGTGGTTTTTGAGTCCAATTTGTATTCTGCAGTGCGTACAACGAAGGTATTGAGGCGATTAGGGGTCTGTGATGTGTACTGTAAGTCTACTAGAGCCAACTGTAAGCAGCGTTGTAATTGTAGTGTGGGGTGGTCATATGGTCACGTTCAGCAGCCAGCCGGTTCCTCTGTCTCCCTTCTCCTCTAGACTCTGCGGATGCAGAGGTTCCCCAAGACCTTCATTAGGTTGGCGATTTTTGGCTTTGTCCTTCTGAGGAGGCACTTGTCTGTCTTACCATCGAACCGTCTGTGCACTGCTTTGCCTGGTACCAGGGGAGTAGTGTTTTCTCGGGCGACATGCCATATCTTTCTTACAACTTGGGTTGACCAACCACAGGTGTACTTGCTCCTTGGCTTACTGGTACAGCACTTTGGGTGACATCGGTTGGCGGCAACGAGGGTCTGAGAACTAAGAGGTCGGTCACATAGCCTGGCGTTCGTTTTCGTGTCTCTGGTCTGGTCAAATTGAAATAAAATAAAATATATTAATATGCAGTATATTGTGTCGATAACCGATTAATGGCGGCGTTTGGGGAGCCCTTCTCTATTGGTTCGCTGTTTAGTTGTGGGTGTGGGATTTTCATCAAACATCATTCGACATGTGGCCTTGTACGTTCCTTCCCTGCAGGGGAGCTGCTTAGTTGTTTTTGCGGTGTCGGGCAATTTGTGTACCTCTGAATTTCACTTGGGTCGGTACCTTGTTTCGTCTGTCAATTTACCAGCGCTCTGTTCACTTAGCACTATGTTGCGGTTGGGGGGGCTCCTGGGGGGGGCTGGACACTGCTGGATCTCCACCTGGGAGGTTCTTTTGTTGTTTTTTATGTTGGTGAGTCGTCAGATCATCAGATGCTAGGCATTTCTTGGTCTTTCATTTTGACTGCGTTTGTTTTCCTTTCTTACGCTTTCCTCGTCGTCTTTGTTCTTTTTTGTCTACTTTTTATGGGATTTTTGGTATCTTATCCAGCATGCTTTTGCTGTTCCTTAATGGCTCTCGCCCTGCCTGCTAAGGCTGGTTGGGACCGTGATGTGCGGGTTTTTTCAAACCAAACTTGGCCCAGGATAACCGTGGGAAACCACTACCTGATGGTGGTAGCGGTCCAAGTTCGCCCCCCACCCGGACCCGTTCCGTTCCGTGGTCCGCTCCGCTCGTCACGTTACCGATGCCCGATCCGATTTGATTGCTTTGCTGCGGACAGACTCGCCTTGCCGCCTTCATTGCTACCGCTCACGGCATCGGATGCCAAAGCTAGTGAATCCTCTTCCCCAAGCCCTTCCCAAAGAATGCACAAAGGCAGCGAATATCTGTGCGTTTATTTGCTTGCCCTCGTCCTTTCCGTGCACTAATGTGTCTCTTCAGTCAAAAGTTTTGTCGACAGTAACAACAATGGTCTTGATGGCGTTCGTATCACATTACTGTATAACTCACCCCTTGCTCGACTAATATTTCATCAATCAGGTCATCCCTCGCTCTATCCTCGAGCGAGCAAGTGGTTTTGCCATCTTCACCGTCATCAAAGCAGGTTTCCTCTTCTCCGCACGCGGCGGAGGCGGAATTGTGATCGCGCGTTTGGAGAATGGATGTAAGCCCCTCGTTTCCTTTCAAACTTTCCGATATACAAATGATCCTCCATCCCCAGCGTGGTCCGCACCAAGTGCCATTGGTCTTGCGGGTGTCGGTGTGGGTGGCCAGGCTGGTGCAGAAATGACAGACTTCCTCGTCGTGCTCAATTCCCGCTCAGTCAGTCTTCTACCCTCAACCCTCACTCTGCTGCGGGAGGCTGACTAATTCGATGATGCCGCGTGCTTGGCCCTGCCTTACCTTCAGGCTGTCGTGAGTATCGTCATACCCCACTGATAATGCTCTAATGCACCCGTTATCCCACGTTTTAACCTAAACAGAGGTCATTCATGGCTGCAGGCTCACTGACTCTCGGCGGTAATATGAGTCTGGCTGTAGGTCCTCTGGGCCGTAACGGGGAAGCCTCAACCGCTCTGAGCACAAGCGGAAAAGTTGCCGCAATGTTCGCACACCTTCTTACTTTCATCATTAGCCTTTGTCCGACGTCCCCTCAGGTACAGCTACTCGAAAACGCGTGGCCTTTTCGGTGGCGTTTCGATCGAAGGCTCCGTCATCGTCGAGCGACAGGATGCGAACGTGCAAGCATATCGCTCCAACGTAAGCGCCAAGCAAATTCTCAGTGGCAGCATCACACCGCCCAGCTGGGCACAGCCTCTTATCCGTACACTTGAAGCTTGTACCAGCCCCCCCGGCGGACGTGCGTGGGTGGCAGATGGCCGACCCTCAATTGGCTCATCGTATGCGTTTGGTGGGATCTCAAGTTCTAACGCGGAAGTCCCACAATCATTGCGCAAGCAGCAGCAGAGATCAGCTACTGTCCCCGCCTTTCCCTCTGATTCGTGGGGCGCCAGCAAGAGTTCGGAGGGCTATTTTGGACCCCCTGAAGAGGATGCAGTTTCTGGTTCGGCTTGGGACTATGATCGTGCACCCCGGATCGACGATCCTCCCCATTTTGAAACCCGCTTTGAAAGTGATTTTGTTCCCACTGGGCGCTCGCGTGCGCGACATACTCCTGGTCAGTCACTCGACTCTTCCACAAGTAGGAGCTCTGGTACGCGACTACAACCAGCACACTCCCGATCGGTGAGCAGTACAGCGGGCGCCACAAATCCATTCTACTCACCAGAAGAGCGTGAGAGCGATGGGTATGATGTTACATCGTTCGGGCCGACACTCGAGGACGAAGATGACCCGTTCGGAGCGGGAACTCGTGCTGTGGATGCCACGGCTGCACAGTACCGTGAGGCTGAGCGCAATCGTGTGCTTAGTAGGCCACTTGCACAGGGGGAAGGTGTCGGTCGTGCAATCGCACTATTCGATTTTCGTGCTGTTGAACCGGGAGATCTGTCTTTCTTGAAAGGCCAGGTCATCACTATTACAGAGAAGAGTGACTCAACGGATACATGGTGAGTCTCATACTGCACCTTGGCCGTCTGAAGCTCTACGTCCTGACTTGTTCGTTCGGCTCAGGTGGAAGGGTAGGCTCGACGGACGGGAGGGTTCGTTTCCTGCCAATTTTGTAGAGGTTGTATAATATGGTTTTTCCTTTGTTATGATAGCGGCTCGAGATATTACATAAGACATTGTATCCTTTCGCGTCGCCAACCGCCAACCCCCGAGTGCCTCCATATTCCACTGCTATGTCTTCCAAACGAAAATGGGATCAGGCTGCACCGGAGGAGGTCAAAGATGACCCTGAATCACCCGCAAAGGTTGCGAAAGTGGACGAAACCAAGAACGCCTCCACGGCTGCTGCCGCAGCAGCAGCTATTGCGGCCAAAATCGCTGCTCAGTACAGTGGTGCTGTGGCTGGGGGCGGGAGCGGGTTACTCGGACCCAAGGACATACACGACGGAGAGTTTACTCAAGACATTGATATCAATGACGTGAGGAATCGATATATGTTGACCAAGGGTTCCACGCAACAACAAGTGCGACACTCCATTCCCTCCATGACAGAAATATCTCACAAAAAACTCGCGTCTATTTTCTTTTAGATACACGACGAAACAGGTGCCTCGGTCAGCACGAAAGGTATATGGTACCCCGATCGCGCGAAGGCCACAGAGAAAGACCCTCCTTTGTACCTTCACATATCCGCGAATACGAAGGAAATATTACAAAATGCTATTGACAAAGTCAACGAACTCATTGCAGTCGATATGGGCTCTCTCGTCGAGGATAAGGGAAGGCGCGAAAAAGTGCATTTCTTTCTGCATGGTTCGGTGCTGTCTACGGTGCTCACGTCCTCTTAGCGTAAATGGCCTGAGGAGAAAATATTCATCGGCTTGGAGTCAATCCGTAATTTCAACGTACGCGCCAAGGTTGTCGGCCCTACAGTAGGTGCCCGGTCATTCGACGTGGATATTTTCTTATGAGCTGTCCGCAGGGCATGTTCGTCAAGTATATCCAGCAAGAAACGGGGACCCGCGTGCAGATCAAAGGCCAAGGATCGGGGTTTGTGGATCAGGAAACCGGGAAGGAGTCAGAAGAGCCCATGCATATTCACATAACGTGTGTTTGAGTCTCGGCGAATTCAGCTGTTCTGACGGGTTTTCTAGCGGGCCCGAAGAAGGTCAAGTCGCACGCGCAAAGGCGTTAACGGATGACCTACTTGAGGTTGTCCGAGGGGAATATGCGAAGGTCAAGGCGATAGTGCATCAGCAACAGATGGAGCTTCACCAGGCCCAAATGCAGTATGCCTCTTACGGTATGATGGGGGTATGTGCCTTCTCTCCATATGGCGCTCATCTCACAGTATCATTTTCTCATTTTCTGATATTCTTCCTCTCCTTAGGGTTACGCGCCGCCCCCTCCATCAGCGGCGCCTCCACCACCACCACCCGGTGAACAACCACCACCACCACCTTCCGATGGGGCTACATCTGGCTCAGGAACCGCCCCTGCTGCACCGGCTCCTACCGACATGGATGCTTACACGTCATACTGGTACGTTTCATCTCTTGCAGGACCTGGGTCACCCCTACATATCACAATTACACAGGGCTGCATATGGCTACGACGTGAATTCGCCGGAGTTCAAAGAATGGCAGGCAAGCCAGATGGCACAATACAACCAATATTATGCATCTCAAGGATATACTGCGCCTGGCTCCGATGCCGCTGTTGCAGGTGGTGGGGCGGCCGCTCCTGCCCCGCCTCCCAGTGAACCAGCACCACCCCCCCCGCCACCCACCTAGACACGCCCCGCTGTCTTTACATGCTCAATCTGTAGATCCAATCTTGTACATGTGCTTTGCGGTCGTTGGGCGTGTTAATATATGTGGACTTGGTTGCTGTTGCCTATGAGCGTGCATTTGTCGGTGTTACGGCAAAAATGAATGGGCCTGTCGTCGGGTGATGTTTTCGGCGTCAACGATGACGAGCTCGGTTGACAACACATGGCCGTGGTTCCTCTCTAGCCAGACTACATGCGGGATGAGCCCCACAGTTGCTCTCCTCTGTTTCTTTTTGGTGGTTCTTCTATACCTATACCTTTATATTCGTTTGAACGATGCTAAACTCATGGATCTGCCTCTTGAGGTAGCCGCTGCTTTCTCTCCTCATAGGATCAGCCCAAGAGACGCTTTAGAAGCATCGGCAATCTCTAAAAAATCAACATTAGAATCAGCAGCGTTCCTCCCACCCAGGACAGGACGGAGGTATATCGTCGTCGGCGGGGTATGTTAGACGTTTACCAGTTAGCGATTGACATGTCGCAAGTCAAGTGGCGTCCCGCTTACATCCATCCTCGTTGTTGAACAGGCTGGCTTCCTCGGTGGCTGGATCGTCCGCCATCTGCTTGAGCGCGGCGAGCACCCAAGACAGATTAGAGTCCTCGACGTACGCGCACCTACGCGTCCTGACCTGACCTCTGGCTCTGCCAAGGACGTCGACTTTCGCCTCGTCGACGTCACTGATCGTGAGCAAGTCCAGGCAGCCTTTAGCGCATCCTGGCCCTTGGCACCTACACCACCTGCATCCACACTCGTCGGTCACGGTTCTGGTTTGGCAAATAGCCACGAGGAGCAGGAGTTCTTGTCCCCCGAGATCACCGTCTTTCACACCGCGGCCAACATCCGCTTCTACGAGCGCCACCCCAGACTGCAACACCTGTCGGACAGAGTGAACGTCGGGGGGACGCAGAACGTTTTGGATGCAGCGCGGGATGCCGGCGTGAGCGCCCTCATCTATACCTCGAGCGGCTCGGTGTCCATTCGGCGCACACGGCTGTTGCTTTGGCCGTGGGAGAAGCGACCAGAGTTTTCGGTACAAATCATCGATGACAATGACAACGACAGACGCCTGCCGCGACGCCACGAAGAAATGTTCTCAAACTACGCCGCATCCAAAATCAGGGCCGAGAGGCTCGTTCGGGCGGCCGACGGGACCCAACTCAGGCTGGCATCTGGGAAGCAGGGCCGGCTTCGCACTGGGTGTCTGCGACCGGGGAACGGTATCTACGGCACGGGTGGAGACATCCTCTGCGGCGCATATCTCGCGCGGCAGGTCAACCCCTCCTGGATACAAGACATCCTCCACAATTTCATTTACGTGGAGAACGCCTCGCTCGCCCATTTCTGCTATGAACAGCGTTTGATCGAGAAGGCGCGAGGCTCCCTCAATCCTGATGTCGGCGGGCAGGCGTTCGGCATCGTAGACGCTGGCCCGCCCGTCACGTACGGCGATGTTTACACCGTGCTCACCACTCTTACCGATGGGCGTACCGTGTTCCCTCGGTTGTCTGCCACCGCCATGCTCATGCTCTCCCACATATTTGAGGGGCTACACCTTCTACGTTCTTTCGCTGCGTTGTCGTCGAGCCCTCTCCTCCGTTACCTCGGACAGATTGTACCGGCTCCCACCGGGGATCTTGTCAATCTCCAGCCCTCGCTATTCTCCCTTACTATGATACACCTCATTTGGGATGATTCCAGTGCTCGGACACCCCCGGAAAAGGGGGGTCTGGGCTATAAACCCCAATGGACGACACTCAGTGCATTGTGCAAGCTAGTGGAAGAGTATAAGAAAGCGGATGGCCGCTCTGAAGTGAGGTCGATGAGTGGCGGTATCAGCCTTGGGTTTGGAGTATCGAGTGGAGCAGTGAAGGTGACCGACGACTTCGCTACGGCTACGGACACCTCTTCTGCTCGATGAATGATGATGATCCAGGCAAAGTCAACATTTGTTAATAGTCATTTGCATTAGCAGTCATCGCTAGTCAGCTTATGGTGTGCATGCTCATGTAGCTCAACACTCATGCTCGGAAACAGCAAAAAATATAGGACTAGCCCACCGCGAGGGTCGAACTCGCAGCCTTCAGATTGAACTCATGAGATGACTATGCACTCGCCATAAGAGTCTGACGCTCTATCCGATTGAGCTAGGCGGGCATTGAGAACTGGGACGAAATAAGATTATTAGAACATGCAGTGATCTTTACACCTATATCCGTTCATTCTTCTCTTAATGGAATAAAAATCCTTGTAATGATTCCAGTCCTTCGTACAAGCCGGACAATGCTCACTGTAATAAATGGAAGCAATGTATAAGATGTGAAGATAAGCCACCGCCTGGTGCGAATTAAGCGCATGGGAACTAGGTATAGCATGAATAATGTAGGGCAATGATGCAAGGATTGACAGGAGAAGCAACGAATTAACAACAGTGGAACCCTGTTGCCTCAGGGTTTGGGATCTATACTATAGCCAGCCAGCGACACGGTGGACGAGGACGCTGTCAAGGGCCCTACTGTCGCTTTGGTTACGGACTTCGGGTTGGGAGTACCTGGCACCCAGAGCACGTTCGGCGGTGTTTCGGGCCCTGGTGTAATTGGTCGTGATGAGGCGGGAGTAGGAGCCTGCGAGCGGTTGTGGACAAGGTGCGCGCGGACGAGGTGGCCAGCGGCGAGAGCACTGAGGAGGGAGAGCTCGCCTGCCATGACGGCAGCAGCTATGATGCGAGCAAGCTGTTGGGCATTCTGACCTGGCTCTGTTGGGTGCGCGCCCTTTATACCTAACATCTCCAACACGGATTGCTGGGGGGCAAGGACAGTACCACCGCCAACGGTGCCAACTTCTATGCAAGGCATTGTGATGGTGACGAGAACATCCTTACCCTCGTTCGTTCTAGCATTCTGGTCAACGAATAATCCCCGACAAATGCGGCAGAAAAACAACTCACAACTCCATCAGCGTCATGCAGTTAGATGATTCCACATTCTGTGCTGGGTCTTGTCCAGTGGCAATGAATATTGCAGTCAAGATGTTTGCAGCATGAGCATTGAAGCCACCGACGGAGCCTGCCATCGCGCTGCCAACTAGGTTTTTCTTTGTGTTGAGGTTGCACAGCGCCTCCGGTGTGGTCTTCAGCACCGACTTGACAACATGGCCGGATATGATCGCCTCTGCAACCACACTCTTGCCACGTCCCTCGATCCAGTTTATGGCGGCAGGCTTCTTATCGGTACAATAATTACCAGAGAGGGCGAGGACAATCATCTCCGGGAAGTACTTGCTCATGACTTCCAGCGCCTTTTCGGTACCTTTCGAAATCATGTTCATGCCCATTGCATCACCGGTGGTCGTTGCGAATCGCACAAACAGCGTTCGACCGGCCATGGCGGTCTTAAGCTTTTGCAGCTTTGCAAAGCGCGAAGTGCTCTCGAATGCCTCCTTCAATATCGCACTACCTTCACTCGAGTCGATCCACGCCTTAGCAGCAGCTGCGAGAGCCACGGATGGAAAATCGATAGCAGGGCCGCGGGTCATGCCGTCATAGATGACAACAGTAGCGACGCCTCCTCCGGCATTGAGAGCCTTGCAGCCACGGGACGTTGAAGCCACGAGCGTGCCCTCTGCGGTCGCCATGGGGATTGGGAACATCTCCCCATCAACCTTGAGAGGGCCCGCGATACCTAGGGGAAGAGGTATGTAACCAACAACGTTCTCACAGCAGGCACCCATGACCCGAGAATAATCGTAGTTCGACATGGGCACATCAGAATGTTCGAGCGTCTTGGTTCTCGACGAACGAGCTGCAAATTCCCATCAGTTATGATGCTAATAGCAAAATCTAAGTGCACGCACAGATTAATGCCCTTCGAATCAAAACGGAACGTTCCAGGTCGCCTAAAACTTTCTCCAGGGCATACGCTTGAATTTTACCATTTTGAGCCAAAAGAATAACCTCTTCGTCATTGAGTAATGAGAGTGACACAGAGACCGGGCGAGGACCATTCTCGAAGATGTCGATACACTCTTCCAACGAGCGTATATGAGTTGAAGTCTCCTTTGTGCCAGACTCCTCATCTTGTGAATCTGAGTCGTCACTCGTCGTGAATGTAGATTGTTGCGCCTTAAGTTTCTGATCAACTGAGTCCAGGAGCGAGGAGATTCCATTCACGGAAGGCGCCCTCGGAACGGCTGGGATAGGGATGGGTCGAACGACTGCGGGCGCGGCAGAATAAACAGTAACGCTTTCCGTGCGAGGCTCCAGGATAGTTGGGATAGGCGCAGGAAGGGTGGGGACCACCCGTTGTTTTTCCTGAACTCGGTCAACGGCATTGAATCGGACACCCTGAGCTTGTTGGACACTGCGAGTAGAGCCAGTCCCGGTAGAAATACCCTTGAGAAGGTAACCGTTAAGTGCAACGCTGACACCAAGGAGTAGCACGATCCATTTAGACAGGATAGGGTCGCCAACAAGCCGAGTCCATGAAGACATGAAACTATCGATCATGTCGTCCGTATCGCGTCCCTTGATCTTGGGCTCCCTATGAAGGTGTGGCGAGATGATAGGCACCATACGCATGTGAACCGGCGCTGATATGCGTACTATCAACTCAGATCCATTGTGAAGGGCCGCAAGGCTAGAGAGGGACTGTTCAACAGGGGGGCTGGTGATGTCGACGGTGCGGAAGCTAGGTAAGGCATCCCTAGCATAAAGAGAGTTCTGTAGCTGCTGAGGTCGAGGCAGAGCGGTGCCAGGGGTGAAGGTGGTGCACAAGTTCAGCAAGTGGAGCGAGAGGAATGAGACGATCTACACGAATAAATCAATATGACGTCCCTGAAAGGGTGGGGGGGGTGCTCATACTAGTAATAACTTCAGGCGCGCGACAGGATTCTCCTCCTTTCCTCCTTTCTCCTTGGACTGAGACTTGAGCAAAGAGCCCTTCACGCCCAATAACGCAGCCGAGGTTCGCTGACGCAGGCTGAGTTTTGGCATTTGGAGTTGGCCATTCACAATCGCGGGAGGCTTGACATCCGACATGGATGACCTCCGCGATGACAAGGCACGGAACATCTTGATGCGGCGCACCTGTAACAATTAAAAACCCTCCGCACGTAAAAGGCACGGAACCTACCTCAATCATAATGCTAAGAATAGCGATGTAGAATGTCGCAGTTGCCGCACAATCTACCGTTAAGAGTAGGGCCGCGAGAGCGCAGAACTCCTTGAGCCCGCCGACTTTGCTATATGCACCTATGAGAAGTACGGCAATTTCGAGAGCATAGTCCCGAACGATGATGTTCCCGACTTTATCAAGCGCCTCCACAATGAGGTCTGGAGCTGGTTTCATCTGACCACGCAGACGTCCTTCCTGGATGGCGGGCTGTATGAGATGTGGATGGCCGAATACCGCACGAGCGAGGCGAAGGGGCTTCTCGAATCCGACTGTGCAGACCAAGAAAGGAAGGGCTTCAATTAGGCTCACAGGATCGAGGGGGATGCGAAGGTAACTGGCAATAGGCAGTGCAACCATGAAAGACAGGATCGACGATGAAAGAATTGCAGTAGTTAACCAGAAGTTAGAGCCAAGGCTGCGAGATGCCAGGAAAAGGCGGATGAATGTTGTGTGCATCAATACATATCCGGCGAGAACGAGTAGGATATCCAGATTGTCCGCTTTCTGGCAAAAGCGGTATGGTAAGGACCTCTCCACAGATAATCAGGCAGAGCCATACTGACCTTACTGAGATCCCAGAAACGGACTACTAGAGTGCGTGCCGCATACACGACCCACTTTCCACTCTTCATCTCTGCAATAGCTTCTTGCTCAGGGTTCTCAACAAGGTATTTGATGGGGCCGAAATCGTCCGAAATGAAAGTGCCTTGCCTCATGAGAGCATCGGCGAAGTCCTTACGACCCCCCGGAGTAAATGAGAGCATCAGTGTTTCGGATTTGGGGATATCTGAAAATGTAGATGTGAAACAGATTCCATCTCCATCTTGGCCGACCGAGTGACAAAGATTCGTAAAGAATTTGCCAGATGATGTAGGGAATCGGTTTGTGAGGAAGTGGGTTATATTTTCCAAGGAGTTAGCGACCTGCATGGAGAGCCTGGGACTCTCGGCAATCTACATGAACCGGTTAGTGCACACAAAGTCAAAGGAGAGACCTGCACGCGCCTTCTTAGCTGTCCTGGCATCGAAAGACATGGCGAGTTGCTGAAGCTCGATGGCAGAGGCATGACTGGACTGATGGGCAAGGACCTCCTGCCACTGCACCTCAGGCACGGTAACCCACTCGTTGCCACGCCAGAGTGCATGTGATGGGCGAAAGGGTGGGGGGGTAGTCGGGGCAAAGAAAGAGGAGTGCTTAATAGCGGCGAGGACATGGAAGTACGCGAGCGTGGCAAGCACGAAAAAGAACACGATGGTCTCTATAGGTGATGATGCAGCATGGATTGAAACTGGGCGGATTAAAGCCCTCATTGCGGGCAAACGATGAAGGCACGTGTAAAAATCAGAAAATCAGGGGATTAGTAGCTATTGAGAGTCCAGAAAGGATGAGCAATGGTGTTTCGGGAACGGGTAGTTACCGAGGAAGGTCGTTACCAAGAGACGATTTTTCTCTATGGGTAAAAAGAAGGGAGGAAAAAAGGGCGGGTCGCACGATTGAACGAACGAACGTGGAGCAAGCGAGAAAGGGAAAGAGATGAGGAACGCGGAGCGAAGACAGAGTGGAACGACAGGCAAGGGACATATTTATTGTGAAGCGAATCGAGGTTGACAAAGACCCCGGAGAGCTGTCGCCTGAAATGGGCCAGCCAGCCGAGGGGGGTGGCACGGCACGATGGGCCCCGCCACGGTCGCCAATTACGCCACTTCCCTACACTTCGCTTCTCTGAGGCTGTGACGTACGGATCTGCCACTGCCACGGGGCTCCATTTCCTCTGTTCCTTCCCCCTTTTCGCCCCCAAGTGCGGCCTGCGCCGCGGTGTCCAATCTGTTTTCCTATCTATCTTATTCTTCGCACTCGCTGTCCTTCTACCACACCTATCGGACCCAGAATAAACATCCGTTCGGTCAATAGAACCACGCTCGGTCCTTTGCACGATACCCGGTACCTTCTGGCGTATGTAAGTGCGTAGTGTTCGGCGGTATGCACTGAGGCCCCAATCTGCCTCATGGGAACAACAATTATCCCGCTTTGTTCTTGTTCTTGGACTCCGGCCTTGTACCAATCCCTATCATCACACCCTCGTATCACAGCATATACACAGGTCATCCTTCATTCATCGTGTCAGGTATCGGAAAGCGAATAGCCGGACGCGAGATTGTCCGGTTGCGCTATTCGGTCGTGAGCAAGACGGATACCTCTTAGCTTCCAATAGCCGGATTCTAGGCTACCTAACTAATTCGGGTAAAATAACGATGATTCAAGTTGTCCCTTTTTAAAAGCAAAGGTTTCCCAGCGAGATAGAACGTCTCACACGGTGTTTGTGCATAAGGTGTATTGCGTCTCATATACACGATCAAAGCAGATAAGGCCATGTCCAGGACAACGCAGTAGGGTAGACATTCACTGTTTCGATTCCAAGTCCGTTCAGTACACCCATCGCGAGCAATATACGACACTTACAAAGGTGAGTGCCGCGCCCTTCGTTTTCTTTTCACCGCCAAGTTCAAAGCTGTGGCATATTCTCAACTATCACCCCGAGCGAGAGAATGAAGAGAAAACATACTGCTTGCAGCGTTTGAGGGCTAATTGCATTTTATATTTACACACTGTGCATTCCAAACGTAGTACAACTTTCTTAGTTGTCTTGGCCTACTCGAAGATGCTTAGCGCATCCGCCGTCAACACATAGCCAAGAACTGACATACCTTCTTGTGAAAGACAGGCTTGGTTTGTCCACCATAACCCGACTGTTTGCGATCATAACGACGCTTTCCTTGTGCAGCAAGGGAATCTTTACCCTTCTTGTACTGTGTCACTTTGTGAGGGCTGCCAGTGAAGGTTCACAGCCATTTAGAGTGGGCAGGCATAAGCAGCATCATGACATACGTGTGCTTTCTGCAGTCCTTGTGAGCGCAGACTGTCGGAAAAGCTATGATTAACCATCTCCCTGTTGTGGGTGTTAGATGAACTCACATGTCCGGCGGGTTCTACAATATCAGCACAATCAGTTGCGAGCATCTGAAAGAAAGTGCCCTCTAGATGAACGCACTTTGGAATATTGACCATTTTTCGTCGCGAACAAGCGGCAAGGAGGTATAGCGGGTTGCGATTTAGGTGCTTGGGTCGTCTGTCTGTCAGCTACGGCATCTTCCGGTATGTTTCGTCTACTGCATAGTTTTATTCTTTGAGTTCAAACTCCGCTATATATATATATATAGATCAATGGATTGACCTTTGAGTCAGGTTTTCATCTTGGCCCTAAATAGGCATGAGGTCTGCTGTATAACCAGACAGGGAATGCATGAATAGAACCCGATAAAGAAGGGAGTGCTAGCTATCTGTGTGATGTTCTATGATTGCAGCGCAGCACCCTATGTAGGTAGACTGGGAGTCAGAGTAAGCTGACCCCACTTCCGGCACGTACGTAAGCATGACTTGACTTTTGCTCGGAGCGCCAATGCCAACAGGTCCATTGTTCCATTCGGCGACTCTTGAGACTTGAGGGAAATTTGTCAGGAAAATTTTCTCATGGGGACTGTGACCAACACCTGTCCAACTGTATTCTCCGAAGCAAGGTCGCGACTGATGAGGTAACGAGTCCGGCCGGCCGTCAGCCTCGTCAGCGCCAGCACGTTATTCATCAACGAATATAGCGAGCACGGGCTCCCGATAATTACGGAGCAGGCGCAATAGGATGCGCACTTACATCGCGGTGAATTACTCACTCAATCAAGTGATACACATCCTTAGCGGTGTCTAACAGCGGCGGACGCGAAAAAAATTGTTCTTAATAGGAAGGTGCCTAACACAGATTGTTCTCGAAAGCAGAGGACCTCGGTGTGCGTCGCACAGCCGACACTCCATGACGCGACGCTACAATCTAGTCATCAACGCCCTGGTTCTTCGATAGACTATCTTGCTGTTGTAGCCGCATGACAGCAAGTTGGTCTGGGGTCTTGAACACAGTCGACAGTTTAAATCTTTCTTCGCAAGCCAATCGAAATTCATCAGCCCGTGGTGAATTAATATCCTTCAGGAATGACCATACGTCCAATGCTGTCTATGAACAACGGCATTGAGCTGACAAACCGGTTACACTTGTCAACAACCACCTACCTTGAACGGTAGGTCCACCTCGGGATTCAATGTACCAAGCACCACGCCTTCGATCTCATCTCTAGGGCTACCTAGGGTTTGTAGGCCCCGTGCTGCCCCCAGGACAGCTCTGGCATTAGCAGAGTGTCGCTGCAAATACTGTGTGTTGTAGACTTCTAATGTCACCTCCTTGGTAATCAGAGTTTCCAAGGCAGCGGAAACTACAGGCCCGACCGGAAAAAGGAGCGGAGATGGAAGAGACTCGTCTGAGGATAAAGGTCAGCAAGGTTCGATCGTGTGAGGGGACAAACAGACATAGTTTTCGGAAGTGGAGACAGCGAACATGCAACTCAGGGTGATCGGCATTGAGAACGTTTGCGTGTTTGAGAGCTCGAACGGCTTGCAAGTACTTGCCTGGGGTACAATGACTCAGAATGAGGAGGCATCTTAGTTCCATTTAACACACCCCGCCGAACAGCAACATCGTATACCGAGATCCATAGATCAATATTGGTTATGGATAGCGGGAGTAAAGGAGATAGCAGTTTCCATGCGCGCTCGAGCGGTTCAGGGCTTGTCAATAGCTTGATGCCATCGGGGTCGTCGTCTTTCTGGGGTGTCAGATCGAGGCCTTTGTCCTCATTTGTTGATGCTGCTGACGCTGCCACGAGGTTTGAGAGAGGACCACCACTGCGTAGCAATTCAATCCACACCTTTCCTGTGCTCTTCTTGTTTCTGCTGTGCCTTTTTAGCTCTTTTCTTCGCTTTCTTCTCCTCTTCTGCAGACAAGCCTGAGAGGCATGACATCGTTTTGTCAGGGCTATCGGAAACGGATCTCTTACCCGTCGACAAAACTTCCTTTGCGCGGGATGGGTTGTCAAACAGTTGGACGTAAATCTGTGTAGTAGGAGCGATGAGCCCGATTTCTGCCACCAAAGGTACCCTACCTGTGATGCTGATACAGCGCAATGGATATATGCAGGATGAGACCATAACCGATCCTCCCAAGAAAGGAGACTGGCCAATCAAGTAAGCAACAGCTTGAGCGGATTCCGGGTTGCGTACTTCAGGTAGATGTTTATGGTGAACTTTCGTAAGGAATACCCGTGAAAATCAAATTGATCGTCTTCGAACTCCTCGAATATCTGTGCATGGGTAATTTTAAGAGGGAGAGTAAAAATTCCTGGTAACTTCGAATAAAGCTGACCTTCCGCACGGAGTGGTACTTTTTAAGGGCATGATGTAGTTTACCTTGACGTCGATGTGCATTTCCTTCTTCGGTAAGGTATAGAAGAGACTGCATCTCTTCCAGGTCAGCACCAGGACTCACAGCATCTTTCTGATATTAGAATACGAATACACATAATCAGTAATCGACAGGGGGAAGACGCGCTCAATACCTTCGTAAATAAACCAAAGGTGTCACTAGCTTCTTCGATAAGGCCAGCTCTGAGTTTGTATTTGGCTGATTTAGTGTTTAAGAAGCGATCCTGGCCATCCAAGAGTTTGGCTTCATTGACTGCAACCGAGGCCCCGTGAAAATCTCCGAGACGTTTCAAGATGCGGCCTCTTAACGTGTGTAGTTCCGGAAGGGTCGGTGTATGGGTAATGGCTGAAGACAGGAGAGACAAGGCGCGCGAGTGCTGACCAATATGAGAAAAGTGCTGAGCAAGGAAGTACAGCGTCCAAAGGTAGGTCGCTGGCACATCACTATCTGGCTGTTCCACGACATCGTTTGGGGACTCATCCAGGAGGCAGCCTTCTTCTAGAGTCCGTCGGTAGCCGTCTACTAGCTCCTCAATGATGATGCGCTTTTGGGTATCTTGGTACAAAGGTTTCAAATCAACGAAAAGAGAGGGTATGCCTTTTTTTAGCCCACGCAATAGATAAGCATTTGCCAAGGGTCTAAAACCCTCCGCTGCGATCCAAATAGGCAGTGAGCAAGATTCACAGCATGAGACTGTCACTGACCTGAAGCCACAATCAACTCTAGCCGCTTAGGGGTCTTGGTACGAGGATTCTGCATGGACAAGTCTTGCAACAGGCGTAACGTACTAGCACGATTAAAGTCTGTAACAGCTCCTGGAGGCCATTAAAATAGCTTGCTCGTAAAATAAAATATGCCGCGAGACCGAATAAATCTCACCGAGGTCGATATTTTTACTACTGAAGAGCCCATAATAGTAACCTGTGTTGTCTGGGTTACAATAGATTAGGGCGCGCCAAGCCTGCTCCGCCTCGGCTCCCGGTCCTTGCCTTGACAGTAATCGCGCTGCCATCCGGAAATGATCAAACAAAGCGCGGCAACCGTAAACTGAAGACCACACCTCTGCTCTCCATTACGGCAACGCGATCCACGATAGCCCTAGACTTCGCATTGACATCGAGAAGTGTAAGTGCCTCGGCCACTTCACCCATATCCTCCAAGATTCTAACGTGATAGAGCAGGAGGTCTGATTGTTCAGTATCGTAGTCCGGGACGTTCTATCAAACGGGAAATGAACAAACCAGCATATAAGACAGTGCAAGTGCAAATCACCCACCTTCAAGGAACGCTCGTATTGTTCTAACACCCTCCTAGCTTCTGTAAGGTTTCCGTTGAGGTGGTATGCCAATGCCAGCCCGATCCAATTTTGCCGCAAGTTGGGTCGCAGTTTTAGGAGAAGGAAACGAGTGTCTACGAGACCATCATAGAGGCGAAGTTGCGTCTGGAGATGCGCTGCGTCTCGTAGAATGTTCATATTTTCCTGATTCACATATATGCAAGCCGTGCAATTAGATTATTGGATTGAAGACATAGGCAGGAAGAGGAAAGGAAACAGTGTGAACCTTCCCGCACGGACTGACGAATCATTATTGAGTCACTCGTGCGGGCTATTAAGAGCAATGATAACCTGAGAACGCAGGAGCACGTGCGAAACCTTCGTCCGCAGGTGCCCAACTTCAGCTCACCTTGTCGAATCGGAGAGCCTGGGTATATGATTTCAGAGCCTCTTCGTAGTTCTTTTCACCCTTTTGAATGAGGCCAAAGACATGCCAGACAATGTGGGATGTCAAATCCAAGCGAACACCTTTCTTGACAAGTTCTAGCCCCTCCTCCCTCTTTCCCATGTGAGTTAAAATAAGGCCCTTCATACATAAAGTCTCTGGTAAGATTACCGGGAATCAGACCGACTTGTCCATACGAGGATGATACGGACCTCCGTGTTCGGGAAACTTCTTAAGGATCTGGTCCGCTGTCTTCTGACCTTTTTTGAGTTGCCGGGTCTCATAGAGATTCAACAGTTCCCGGAACAACGATGATTCCTTGGAAGGAAGGGTCCTTTTCGCAGGCGTTGGAGTCATGGCCGAAGTGTGACTGAGAACGAGCGACGGGGCTGACGGACTGAGTCGTATAGAGCGCCCAAGTGCACAAGTTACTTTCACGCCGCAAAATCGCCGTGGATTATGTAATTAAGTAACAAGTCCACACAACGCGAGCCGCGTCTCGGTCAGCGCGCTGTCTGGCTTTGGCCAACTGAACTTCACCCTCTGGCTTCATGGTAGCCCAAACTCGTGGGGGTGGCCAGGCCTCACCCCAGAAGCTCAAGTTTCATGATAAGCTTGTTGGAAAGGGTCTGTCCACTGATGCCCTGCTCAAGAAGCTGAAGAATCTCCACACACAGCTTGCAGAGCTGGACCAGGACCGCGTTGATACTGCTACCCTCACGACGGCTCGCAAGGACCTGATCCACAATACCATTCTCCTTCACAAGGATCGAGGAGTCAAAGCTTACGCGGCTTGCTGTTTGGCTGACATCCTCAGACTCTTTGCTCCTGACGCTCCTTACACGCACAATGAGCTCCGTGATATCTTTCAGTTCTTCTTCCGCCAGCTTGCCACAGGCTTAAGGGGTTCGGAATCTCCATACTACAATGAGTACTTCCATCTTCTCGAATCTTTGTCTACAGTGAAGAGTGTTGTTCTTGTCTGTGATCTCCCGAACGCCGAGGAGCTGATGGTCGACATCTTTCGTGACTTTTTTGCCCTTGTCCGCCACGATCTTTCCAAGAAAATCGAACTCCATATGGCAGACGTTTTGGTAGCGCTGATAGATGAAGCTACCTCTCTTCCATCCGAGTTGATGGACATAATAATGGCCCAGTTTCTTGACAAGAACTTGGTACGTATGAAGATCCCTTTCCCCCTTCACTGTGTGTGGTTCCACGCGTCCGAGATCCATCAAGTCGCGTGACCTAGTACTTAGGATGCATGGCAATTACACTGCTGAGTACTGACCATTCTCCTTAGGGACTAGATAACCCTGCCTTTCGCCTGGCTGTTCAAGTCTGTAACACCACATCGGATAGATTGCAGCGGCATGTCTGCCAGTACTTTACAGAGATCATTGTTCAGCATGCGCCGGACGAAGAGCTCGACGATATCCGGAAAGCGCATGAACTTGTAAAACAACTCAACAAGTTCTGCTCTCCTCTACTCCACTTGGTCGTCCCTCAGTTGGAAGAGGAGCTACGGGTGGAGGATCTGACGTTACGTACAATGGCAACGCAAGTTCTCGGGGAAATGTTTGCGGATAAAGGGGGCGCAGACCTTCTTCGAAAGTATCCGACGACATGGAGTCTCTGGAATCTCAGACGAAACGATAAGTCCTCTGTAGTTCGCTTGGCCTTCGTGGAGGCCGCCCATGGACTACTCGTCGGCCTTCCCGAACAAAGGGACTTTGTGGAAGGTCCGTTATTCAATTTCGGTCCATCGACACGGTTTCATCAGATGGAATGTAGAAACCTTGAGTGCTAAGTTGCTCGATCCCGACGAGAAAGTGAGGGCCGCCGTCTGCAAATTATACTCGCAATTGGACTACGAAACGGCTCTGCACCATGCCTCGGAGGCACAACTCCGACGCGTGGCCGAGCGAGGTCTTGATAAAAAAGTAGCTTCTTCCCCCTCTTTTTTCACCTCGTTATTCACATGTTTGCAGCACGCAGTCCGGGTTGAAGCCCTCAACAGTATTGGGAAACTCTACAGTCTCGCGTTTTCTGAGATGTGAGCTCTTCTTCTCTTTCACAATCGTAATCTTATTGTCACAAGCGAGAATGGTGATCAGGGTGCAATCAAACAGTTTTCTTGGATTGCGCAATCTCTTCTTCAGATGACCCAGTCACAAGAGGTCAAGTAAGATTTCAACATTGCATCGTGATCAAGCTGCCTTTACATAGTATCCTCAGGGCTGCCGCCGAAGACGCCTTGGCCGAATACATTTTCCCTTTCATCCCCTCGTATTTCACTGAGATAGAGGAATCCGCCTGGACAGACAGGCTTCTTACAACAATGAAGTTCCTCAACGAGAGAACCATTAGCTCTCTGATTAGCTTCTCCGGGCTTAAGATCATGTAAGTACAGCCCAATACTTTACTACTCATTTGCTGAAGCAGGCCCCAGTCGACCATCCATATATGAACGTTTTATCCAGTGTTGCAAGGAGAACAATGTGAGTCTTGCGTGAAGGTACAGATCACGCCGGAATGTTGAAACCTTAAGTAGGGCGGTATTATCGACGAAAATGAGGAGGAGACGATTCGCAAATTGAATATTTGTGTCCAGAGACTTTCGAGTGCGTGTTTTCGGCACACTGGGATCTCTACTAACTTCTTCTCAGCTACATTTCCTGACCCCCAAAAAGCTGCCGATGATCTTTTGGCATTCGCCAAGTTAAACGAAGGCCGCCTTTATAAGCTTTTGGACACTTGCATGGACACTCAGACCAGTCTCAAGACCTTAGTTAAATCATCTGTATGACGTTTTTCTGCACTTCAATTTACCTATCTCATCAGCGTTCATTTTCTTAGCGAGAGTTTCTCCGACGTGTAGAACAGTCGTCACCTGGGATGGTCCCTACCATGACGGTATTTTTGCGAAGAGCGAGCCTGTGTTTGGTCAATCAATCGTCGATTCCATTTCTGCTAAGGCATCTACAGCGAGGTGATCACACCGATGACGGATACGGCAGTCAGACTCAGCTTTTGGCAAACAATGCGCAAGTCATATTGACCTCCATCTCCAAGCACTGCCCGATAATCTATAAAGCCCATGTTGGTGCACTGATCAAGGCCACCGCTGACGAGAATAATACGCGACTCGTAGGGGTTTGTATTCAAGCTTTGGCTGCTCTAGCAAAATATGATGACGAGCTTGTACCTGGAGACAAGTATGATCTCACGATATTCATCTACCGAGCGACATTCTATAACTTAATGACAGACGAACAACCGAGCGAGTCGTGCGATTTGCCCTCGATTCTAATCGCCAACATGCCAAGTATTCTGCCAGGCTACTCGCAGTGTCTAAGAATAAAGAAGAATCCTGTATAGATATCATCAATGTATGCTCTCCGTTCCACTGGTGTTCAGGCTACTGATAGCTTGATGATTCAGACCATCTCCGGGAATCTCGAGAATGTAGACGACCAGAAGCTTGCTGCTCATGTCACAGTACTGGCCGAGCTCGCGCAGAAGGCCCCGGATGCTTTCGAGAGTAAGAGTGAGGAAATCATGAATTTCATTGTGAAGCAGATCCTCATGAGTCCATGTCCTCGGGAGCCGGTCCGTGTTCCTTCCGTTTATACCATCTTGTAGTGTCACTGAAGTAGTCTCTTGTAAATAGGATGAAATGGATGTCGATGCAGAATGGATAGAAAAATCCGATGTACCCCCTTCACTGAGCAAGAAGATAATGGCCCTCAAAGTCTGCAGAAATCGTTGTTTGGCTTATGCCACGTCAGATACTGCACTGGACGTGACATCACCCGTTCTTAGAATGTTCTTCGCTTTGTTGGAGCATGGTGGATCTCTTCATGCGGAGAATGAGGATGAGTTGGTTCACCTTCATGAATGCTAAATTCTGTCAGATCAAGCTAACGACATCACCATAGCCCAAAGGTCAAAGCTCGTATGCGGTTGCAAGCGGCGATCTCTTTGTTACACCTTTCGACGGTATCAAAGTTTGCAACTGTCATCTCAAACAATTTAGCCTCGCTTGCCATTATGATACAGGTCTGCTCTCATCTTGCGGAGCTGTGCCCGAATTCATCCACCTGTAGGATTCTTGCTACCAAGTTCGCGACGAGTTCTTGCGCAAGTTTATCTCACTTGCTGCTCATCAAGAATTACCCCCACACTTCAACGTAATACCTTTCCTGACGGTCCATGACCCGGAAGCAGATGTCAAGAACATGGTGCGCAGGTGTTCGTTATCCCGTTAAGCAGAAATTCATGGTCTTTAGGCAAAAGCATTTGTATCTCTAGCATATCGTGCAGCACCACCTAGTTCGTGTCCAATTACCTTGCTTTTGGGTGATATATAATCATTTCCTCAGGTGTCAAGATGAACCATTTCGAGATGATTTTTGTCCAGTTTCTTCATCTACTTGCCCATCATCCCGATTTCGCACTCACTCAGGAAAGTGTACCTGACATGGCGAAGTATGCTCGTCTCCCACACTCCCTCAATTGCTCTTCTAAGTGACATTTCGACGCCAGATATATTGACTTCTACCTTGGGTCTGTGGCTTCTGCAGAAAATGTCTCGTTACTGTATCATCTTTCTGGCAAAGCAAAGACGGTCCGTGACTCAGAATCACACCTTTATAGCGAGGTTGGCAAATATCCAGACTTTCTCGTTCCCGAGCAAGAGATAATGGAACTTTCAGAACCTCTATGCTCTGAGTGAACTTGCCCAACACCTTATCAAAGATTTAGCGAAGCGGCACTCCTGGACCCTGCAAAGCTTTCCCATAAAGGTTAAGCTGCCTACTGGGATTTTGCGTCCTTTGCCGAATGCAGAGGCAACTAACAAGGTGCACCTATACTGATGGATGCCCTGACAACCTGAACTTTTGCACGATGTTCAATACAGGTTTTGAAACAAGTGTTCCTTCCTCCAGAGGCACTGGACTGGCTCGACCAGGCCAAGTTGGCAAGAGCTAGTGCTACCGAAGTCAAAGCCCTCGATCGTCCAAAAGCCATGCGCCGGTCTGCAGAGAAGCGAAAGAAAGGAGGTCATCGATCAAATGGCCATGCGAAGTAAACTGTCCTGCACTGCGCTCTATTTCCTCCTGCTGACTACTTGTTCGTCAGGCGACTGCGGGGTAATGGTCGTAATAAGCGCGGAGAGGACTATAGCGATGCGTCAGAGGAAGAACACTCCGACTCTAATAGTAGTGAGGATATCGGAGATCATACAAGTGACTCCATCGGTGGAAGATCGTCCTCAGAAGATGACCCTTCTGAGAATCGACGACCCGGACGAGATGCACGGACGCGAGCTAAAGTGACTCCTTTATTTTCATTAGCATTGTTTATGCTGACTGGCGAACCAGGCAAAAATAAAGCGACACGTGCAGAAGAAGACCGGGAAAAGGGGTTAAAACATATATCCCCGCATTCTGAGATTTGCTATCGTATTTAACGCGTACGTCCGGTTGTTGTCATCCACAACTATATACCATGTATTCTCAGGTTAGTGTACTGTATCTCAGGTCTTGTCACTGTTACTATGTTATCCGGTTCGAATTGTCGTATTTTATTTACTGAGGTGGCCGTGCAATTGATACACTGTCAACCATTGGCCATCAATCATCCCTCACTATTTAGACACTTGGCAATCTTTTGTGTAGCCGTTGGCTAGACATGTGTGGCATCTACGGATCATCTAAGGATACTGTAGCCGATCGCATGGATAGTTTAATTTAATAGCAGAAACGGACAGACACCGCACTGTCAATGCGTGCACCGCCCTCAGACTGAGTACTACAGTAGTAGAAAGGCAAGCATGCGTGATCCACTGGACCTACTTGAACTGTGATCATGATTTGTGTCCAACTTTGTAAGGATGGGCAACAGTTGAACTGAACGTCATGAACGCCCTCCCTTGTACACTACTGTGTAGTGTGACTCGTCAAAGGGTTTTTCATGCTATAACATGTAGTAGTCTTCCGAGAATGGACATAAGGCTGAACAGGGTAAGATAGGAGCAGGAGCAGACCCTCGGTTTACCGGGCCGCGCACCTCCGTTATCTATTCTTACCAGATTTAAAGTACCTGTTCTCTCAGTGCACACGGTGCGTTTCGCATACCACGGTGCCAGTGAGTTATTTATCTCTTACAGGCAATCGCCGCCCGCACGCTAATACTATTGACCACTCACTCACTCCGACTTGTCCATAACTATGTAATTAGAAGAAGACCCAGGCGTTGCCACTTGCGTTGAAAACTAACGCACGCTACACCCCTCCACTTGAATAATCACCCTGGGGAGATCAACTCCCAGTGACAACACGAAGGGGTGCATTGCCTGTACCCTGGCAGCTACCATGACGCATGTCCGTCTCAAGAACATCGTCGTCATTGGCGCCGGTGGGCTTAGATTCACATGGGAAATTCCTGTTCATAGTGTAGCGCCACAGGTGTCATCGGTTTGTCCACGGCAATCAGGATCCAGGAGAAAGGAGGTTATTCTGTAAGTATCCTTGCAGAAACGTTCCCGACAGACCCCAAAAGCATTAAATATACCAGCCACTGGGCAGTAAGTTCCCTATCCCTTGTTCGATCCGGTTCATATGCCGTGCCGCTCAAAGCATTCAGGGAGCGCACCATGTATCGGCCGCGGTTGTCGGTGACTTGAGACAGCAAAGTGAAGCCTCGTTTTCCTACCAAGATAGGAACTCACCATTATCAGAGTTGGAAAGGGAAACGTTTGACACAATGTGGAAAATGTCCACTCCAGGCAGCGAAGCTGAAGCTTGCTTCTTGCGCGCCCCGCAAACTGAATATTACACCGTAACAGAAGGAGACCCAGATCTACTTTCCTTCTCTCCTGATGTACGTCGTAAATCTTGTGGTGTAGCGGAGCACGCCCATCTTTATCTAGTTTCAACGCTTGGAACCGTCTGTCTTTGCGAATGTACCTGAGGCTATTTCGGCTGTTTCCTTTTCTGCCCTCAATATCAACACACCGGCTTATCTCCCTTACCTTCTTGAACGGTTTCTGAGATTCGGTGGGCATATTGTACGCGCGTCAGTTCAACACATCACACAAGTCCTGGAGGGTGGCGTAGAAGGATTCATGAACGACAAATCAGGGGCACAGCCAGTCGATGCCCTGATCGTCTGCGCTGGACTCGGTGCGCGCACACTGGGAGGTGTGGAGGACGGTGACGTGTATCCCGTTCGTGGACAAACAGTGCTGCTACGTGCTCCATGGATAAAAGAGGGGAGATCTTTGGTCGTTGAATCTGGGTCAAAGACTTACATTATCCCAAGGCATGGCGGCACGGTAAGCCACTGTGATGATCTTATCTTGGGTCACAATAATATGTCGTATATAGGTAGTAGTTGGCGGTACGAGAGTGGCAAATGACTGGTATGCCCATATCACAAGCCTGAATTCAGGCTTGGGTCAAAACATGATATTTACTAATTTTTAGGTATCCCATTCCCCGCCTCGAAACAACCGTCGACATTCTTGAACGTGGACTCGCCCTCTTCCCCGAACTCGCACCTCCCTTGGTACGCACTGAACGAGAGCCAACGGTTGAGGACCTGAAACCTCTCATCATCGAAGAGGGCTGTGGCCTCCGTCCTGCGAGAAAGGGTGGCATACGTCTCCAGTCCGAGTGGTTTAGCGTCCCTGGCTCGGAGAAGCTGACAGTACCGGTAATATATAACTATGGGTATGATCGTTACGTGGAAGTCACCATGCCCGCTTGCTGATGCGCACTCTGACAGTCATGGTGCGTACGGATTCCAAACATCATGGGGATCAGCATCAGCCGCTGTAGACTTGCTCGAGGACGCGCTCTCGCACGAGAATTATATGGATAGGTGTTGTTAATCGTAAGACCTTGTCAAGGTCGATTGGACCGTCTTTCAACTACTACTACATTGAAGGGGCGCCAAACCACCATCTAAGCATCTTGTATTTACCAGTGGTATCGGTGTCAAAGTCAGCGCGCCCAACGAAAGGACGATTGGCAAGGAGGAGTGGTATCCAATAAATATCATCGGGCCACATGGAATCATAGGGTATGGGAGGGAGACTTGCATGGGACATCTCTGAAATCTCCAGGGACTGAATGTCGGTGGCAGCAGAGAACCACTCGGGCCGCATCTCGTCCGTCCTGAGCGATCCGCATCAGATTCAAAAACTGCCGCAAGACAAGGAAAAAAAACAAACTCAATCAAGGTCCCACTGTAGGCGTCCGCACGATAAAGCTCAATCTGAAACGCCCACTCCGGACCTCCCTTGCTAACAAAAAGTAGAGTTCCGCAGTGGGTGAGTGGTGCCTCAATACCGCACTCCTCCTTTGCGTGAGAGCGATGTAGTGAGATGTCCCCATAAACTATGCCTCAAACACCACGGGACGGACCTTGAGTTCACGAACAGCCGCTTGCGCTGGCAATTCCCCATCCTCTACTTTACCACCGAAACCATTATACCTAGACGCACTTCGATGAGTTCCTCACGCAAATTCACGGGGGGGAGCACGTCAACTCACAAATGTGCACCGAATCCACGCTTCTTGTATCCAAGCAGAATCTGCAAGTCGAGCGTAAGAGGGTTGCCACTGTTTCGTTACTGAGGTGACCTTTCGAGGTGGACCAGGCGAGACGATGAAAGCATTTGTGTATAATTTCTTTGAAGTGAAAGTCAACCAGTCGTGATCTCCGCCGCTAGAGGTCTCTTTGTATTGGACATCATTCTGGTCTAGCAAACCTGGGGGAAGAGACGTAGACATGTATGGCGCTGTCGATGACATAAGCCAACACTTTCTGTTCTGGCACCTGCCTTGACTCTCATTCAACTCGGGCTCTAGTCACGTCCTCCTACAACTCGATCCCTCCCATCTTCTGGCTGATATCATCACTCGCACCTTAAACCTGTGGTAGGCAGGAGAAGCATTCTAGCCTTTTCTTTATGCTTCAGAGTTCCGGCAAACGCGCACCCTCGACTCCACCTGATGCTGGCGCACGACCGACGAAGAGGCAGGAAAGGAACTCTTCTCCTGAAGAGGGTGAACTAGATGATGCTGATCTTCCACACTCATCGCACATTCCGTTTCCGCACCTTCCCTCTGCTCCGGACACTCCTCTGTCCACCTCAAGATTCGCCGTCAAGGTCAAGCTCCCCTTCAAGACCAAAGTGAACCCAACAGCAGACCCTGGGGCGGGTGTGGGTCTGCCCAACAATTTTAAGAGCGTATCAACACCCCCTATTTCAGGCTACTACTCTGTGCCACCAGAGCGATATCCGACGGATGGTCGGGCCTCGGGTATTGAAGCAGGACGGGGCAGGGAAAACGGGCAAGCCGCTAGTAGGGGCTGGAAAGGTCGTCCTTACGTCAATGAACAATCGCACCGTGACCGCGATTTTCGTGACAGACGCAGGGATCGACCACCTTCGGGATCATCGCAGGGCTCTCCTGTCGGGGACTATGGTAGACTTGGCAGGTCAAAAATTCGCGCTAGGTCACGTTCCAGGTCATCTGCACGCTCTTCGTCCGGCTCAAGGTCTTCATCGAGGAAGCAAACTCACAGATTACCTCCCCATCGCCCCACCAGAGGCTCTCCATCACCACTACACTCTTGTCGTCGCGACGGAATTCCTGATTCGCGTGATATGCGTGACCGCTACAGTAATCACCCCCACTCCCGGTATGAATCCGCTAGCAATTGGCGTCACGATGGACGCGGTCAGTACCGCAGGGACCCGCCGGAGGATTACTATTTAGGCAACTACTACCACTCCCCACGGCCACCATGTCGTGATTACTATGATCGAGGCCACGAAAGGGACCCTTATGGACCTAGGTACGAGTCCACTCGTGGCCGGGCTGTGGCCAATGATTATCGTCCAGTTTCCCCACGACAATCCTCTCTAGTTCGATGTCTGCGCTCGCCATCGCCATGCCCAACTCGGACACCTCCTGAACCAAGATCTCCCCCACCACCTACCCCCCCTCGGACTGAGCTTCAGGCACGACATACGACAATTTC
>QLOT01005931.1:0-18344 GCA_003313875.1 Russula aff. compacta | reverse complement strand
GTAATAGAACACTCCACAATGACTCTTGTATCGTACAATAATAGCGCAGCTCCACAGTGACTCACCACTCCACAATGACTTGTCGACTTCTCCATATGGCCGGTTCCAGAACTTACAGGAGCGTGGTGCACAGCACCACTCCAGGCCGGTTGCACTATCACCCACTCTCGCTGGTCTTTTTTCCTCTTCCCTTCTGTCGTGCTCTGTCGTCCTGTTACCTCACCTCCCACCACCGCCGTCCGGCCTCATCCTAGAAGTCCTGCCTCAGCCCCTCGACATCCTCTCAATCGTCTCGCTACCCAGCCACACGAGGCGTGCATCGACCATGGCCCTGTGACTCACCCCGTTCATGTCGCAGCGCCCAGGCCAGCGGACTTCATCATCCTTGTCTTTCATGAGTCATCGTATCCTTTCATCCTCCTTTTCCTTTCATCGCCTCGTTCCCTTTGTGTTGCCTTTCAAGAGTCGCTCAGCTGCCATTCCTTGCACCATTGGCTCTCGCCTTGCCCCTCCCGTGCTGTCCCTCGCATCGCTGGCCTCGTCCCAGCCGCCTTTGATGCCACTCAACCACTGTCCGAGTGGAGCCGCACAGACCACGTCACCCAACCTCATTGGCCCCGTGTTGTCGCCGGTCAACCCGATTGGAGTGCCATGGTTGGTTTCTGGTTCTGGTTTCTGCTTAGTTCGTGTGCCCGCTGTTTCGTCATTCATCTCCCTTTGTTCTCTCCCCTCTGTCTGCCCTATGATCTCCCCTACCATTCTTGATCCCCTTTCATGCCACTCATCCTCTCCTATGATACACTCCGTGTCTGCCTTCATATGATACGTCTCGGACGGCCACTTTAGCTACAGGCTTGAATGTATATAAACTCACCCATTTGACTGCTGCAAATGTAGACCCGTTGAGCGTGCCTGCACCCCCCTCTTCTTTCTCCTCTTCTTATGTGCCTTTGAAAGCCCTACGGAACGCGTCCGTGCTTCCTCGACTGCCTCAAAGAGATCTCCTTGCCTTCAAGTTTTCGTTCCCTCGCCCTCCTATTTCGCTCTCGTGTCCCTTCTTCAACTTCCTCTGCTCTTACTGGCTGCCTCTTGGTTATCTAGGGTCTCTTTGCTTCCTGTGGTCGAACGCAACTACCTCGTAAGCCGTTCATTTGGAGCCCACCGCAAGGGGAAGCATACCTAGACCCTGTTCCTCTGCAGCAGCTGTGATTTTCACTAGCTGCTTCATCGTCACACTTCCACCTTCCCCATCCCTTGTATGAGCAAAAGGAAGCAGCCCCTTTGCACCGCAAAAACCGTCAAATCAGGCCCGCCTCCTAGCTTGCTTGCCACTCCGATTCCGCCTTCATCTCACCCCAGCTCCTCACGCCTCCCGATACCCTCTCCTTCCAGCCTTTCGTCCTCTCTTATCGCAACTAGCTCCGAACTCCTGGGCGGCTTCCCAGACTCTCAGCTCTCAACCCCAGCACAAGCCCCATCTCCCAGTCTCGACTACAGTCTCATCTCTCATCAATCTTGTCCTGCATCTCCTCAGCTACAGTATCCCGCTCCTAGCACCAAACCACCCCCATCCGTCCCAAACAACAGTCTGATAACTCGCACTCCTACCACATCGCCCGCACCACCCAATACCACCCCGTCTCAGCTTCCTTCGACCATTGCACCTCTGCCCGCCATCCAACCAACTAGCTTACTCGCCTCTCAGTCTCTCGCCTTGTCTTCACAGCCCCCCATCGCATCCCCGACTCCCATCGCACCCCAGCCTTCCACCACCTCTCAGCCACCCTCGTCAGCCCATCCTCCAGTTCCATCTTCCACTCGCCCACCTCCGCCAGTATCTTCTCAACTCCTCCCTTTGCTCGCCGCTCCGCCCTCTGCTCCGCCGCCTCAGATTTTGTCAGCTCCTCAGCCTGCCACAGCTCCCGTCACCACTATGTCATCCAACTCTTCTGGTCCCGCTGGTATGCCCAGGTCTTGCGACTCTCGGGCTCCCTTCTTCTCAGGGCAGGCTAGCGACTCCCTCTCCAAGTTCCTGCGTGCATACGAGAGCTTGGCCGATAGTCACAGCCTTTCAGATGTGCAGAAAGCTGAGTACATACTCAACTATATTCCCTTGGCCTTACATGATTTCTGGGACTCTATGTATGGCTTTGCCTCAGGTGACTGGACCACATTCCGTGCCACTCTCATGGCCTTTTATCCTGACACCATGGCTGTGGCTAGATATACCAAGGAGGCGCTCCAAGAATTTGTGGACCTCTCTTGCCAGTCAAAGATGCGCAACGAGGACGACGTGCTGTCCTACCACCAATGCTTCATGCATATTTACCAACAGCTTCAGAAATCCGAACCGATCCGCGACTCCGAACGCAACTCGGAATTCTTCAAAGGTTTCCACCCCAACGACCGCGAGATCCTGGCCAACAGGATCTACTCAATGAAGCCACATCACCCGCTGCACAAGCCGTATGAATTCGACGACGTCCTGAATGTCGCCTGGCAATACTTCGCCAATGCACAATTCCATCGCCCTCAACAACGGCGCCTGCACCAGGTAAACCACCTGGATCTGCTCCCTGCTTCAGAGCAGTGGATAAGTTTGGAGGCCTGCAATCTGTGTCACGAAAGCTCCCGCGACTATGATATCCCCCACGACTACAACCGCGATCTCGCCATGGTTCACGAACGAGTCCGGGACGGGCGTCGTACCTGGGACTCCTCAACCAACTGGCATGAATACGAGACAAAAACGGTCCGATTTGCAGACCCCAAACCCGCTCAGGCCAACAACAAGAAGGACATGGACGAGTTGGTCTGGGAAATGCACGGGTTATTGGTGCACGATCCAGACTACGCAATCCTATATTCACATTGCACGAGCCGCTTCCCCGAAGCCGCTCAACACATACCGGTACCTTCTTGGCCCCAGGGCACCGCCGCCTTCGCATACCAAGCCCCTGCAGGTCAGTCTTGGCAACAACCCGACACCTCCTTACGCAAGCCTTGGCCTCAGGCCACCCCTGCCACCCCTTCAATAATCAATCCCAACATCTTCTTCAATAACAAACCCAAGCCGCGGCAGTGCGCCTTCTGCGCCCTGCCCGGGCACATCCTCCGCAGATGCCCCTCCGCGGAGGAATACTGCTGCACAAACCATGCAGTCATAATTGACAATCGCATCCACCTCCCGATGGGCCAACCAGTTCCAAATGATGGCAGTGGGCGTGGTCTCAAACACGCCATCGATGCCTGGCTTGCGGCTAATGGCACAACTCGCATTACACCCCCCGGAGCGCCTGCTCCAGCCACTGCAGTTACATTCCTGCATGACCCTCCTCCGCATATGACTCTCAGTTTTGAGGCAGTCAGGCGTGAAGTCCATACAGCATTCATCACTGAGATCACGGACGACGACAGCGATCTCATCAACAACAACTTAGAAGATGTCCTGGATGACGATAGCGTGTCAGAAGACTATGAGTCCGAACTATACAACATGTTCGAAGTCTTCGCTACTGAACGAAAATGACGTAGCCCCAAAACCACCATCGCTCCCACATCAACAGTTCCCTCCATGCCTCAGGCCCCGACACTCGCCCCGACGCTCCCTGCAACCACGCCAGCCTCCCTTCCCCCAAGTCTGCCCTCCGTGCCGCCCGCATCGGTTCAGCGTATGCTGCAATACCATTACCAATCTAGTGCGGAGGACCAAGAGCTCACCAAGCAGCTTCTCAGTTAGCTTATGGAGGGTAAGCTCTCCCAAACGACACCCACTCATGTTCTCGCTGCCAGTGCGCCCATTCAAAAAGACCTGGCCAAACGTCTCTGCTCCCACCACATCAAGATTGGAGCATTTGCGACGGCCAACACCCCTTGCTTCTCCCCGGTCGGACTCTCCTCATGGCCGGAGCCAGACTATTCTCTCCCACTTCGAGAGATCGACGTGCTCGTGGGTGAGTTAGTCATGGCAGCCGGCGTCGTAGACTCAGGCTTGCAAATTATCGCAATCCGAAAAGACCTTGCACTCGAAGCTGGTGCCTGCATCTCCCCAAGCATTCGGCTCAAGATGGAAGGCGCAAATTCAGTGACGAATTGGACCCTTGGCTGTGCAGAACATCTGACCTTGCAGATCGGCGACATCCCTTTCAAGGTTCACACCCACGTAGTCGAGCACGCTCCCTTTCGCTTGCTGCTCGGCAGACCCTTCCAGAAGATTCTTCAAAGCAGCCTCAAGGATCGCCCCAACAGGGACGTCGACATCAGTATCCGTGATCCTCATGATCGCTCTCGGCGTGTGACCATTCCCTCTCGCGAGCGTCGCACTCATGTGGGATGTGTGCGCATCCTCTCCTCACAGATAGCGCCCCCCCCGCCGTGCATGACCATGCCTGAGCGTCATTATTTCTCCACAGTTCCTACATCCAATCTTCAGATACACCCCCTCCCTTTGCTTGCCTACAAGAAGGTCGCACAGAAGATCCGCCCCATTCCCGCGTCCCTGCCGGAGGACTTTTGGATCGTGCGCCGCCATCTGGAGGACCCACTCCTCACACTCCCTCCGCTTCCCACTCATCCCCCTCCCTTTTCACCTGGCACATGACTTACACAGGAACGATTGGATGCCCTCGACCTCAATAGGTACGACTTCTTGTGGCCGGACGAGCTGACTCTGGCACAGCACGTCCTCAAAACCAACGAACGTGCTCTTGCATGGACCGACAAAGAGCACGGTCGCTTTTGCGACGATTACTTCACGCTGGTCAAAATCCCAACCGTTGAGCACATCCCATGGACACATAGGAGCCTGCCCATCCCATCCGGTATAGTCGATGATGTCATCAAGCTCCTCAAATGCAAGATCGCCGCAGGAGTATATGAGCCGTCCGACGCCTCATATCGCTCTCGCTGGTTTTGCATCAAAAAGAAGAACGGCTCCCTCCGCCTCGTCCACGACCTCCAGCCCCTCAATGTGGTCACCATCTGCAACGCGGCCGTGCCGCCGTTTGTTGACCAGCTGGTGGAAAGCATGGCCGCAAGAGCCTGCTATTCCATCTTGGATCTCTTTGTGGGATACGACCACCGCGCATTAGATGTCTCGTCGCGCAACCTCACAAGTTTTCAAACACCCCTTGGTGTGCTTCGGTGCACCGTTCTCCCACAGGGCTCCACTAATGCTGTCGCCATCTTCCACGGCGACATCTCTTTCATCCTCGAGCCCAAAATCCCTCATGTAGCAAGGCCATTTGTCGATGATACCGCCATCCGCGGCCCTGCCTCACATTATGAAACCCTGGGCGGAGGGTTCGATACCGTCCCCACAAATGCGGGCATACGCCGCTTTGTGTGGGAACACCTCTGCGACATTCACCACGTCCTCCACCATCTTGGGCATGCCAGAGCCACTGTCTCTGCGCCCAAAATCACCATTGCCACCCCCGAGCTTGCCATCCTCGGACACAAATGCACTTACGACGGACGCGTCCCTCAAGATTCCAAAGCCGAAAAAGTGGCCTCCTGGCCTCCCTGCAAAGACCTCTCCGATGTCCGTGCTTTCCTTGGCCTTGCTGGGTACATGCGCATCTGGATCAAGGATTACACCACAATCATGCATCCTCTTGTCGATCTCACCCGCAAAGGCGTCGATTTTACCTGGGAAGATCGACACAATCAAGCCATGAACCTACTCAAGTCCGCCATAATCAACTCCCCCTCCCTTATTCCAATCGACTACACCTCCCACCACCCTGTCTTCCAGGCCATTGATTCGTCCTGGTGCGCCATTGGCTGGGTCCTCTCACAACAATGTGAGGATGGCCAGCACAGGCCCTCACGCTTCGGCTCCATCGCTTGGAACAAGCGCGAGTCTTGATATTCGCAACCGAAGATTGAGCTTTATGGGCTCTTTTGTGCTCTGCATGCGCTCCGTATTCACATTGTCAGCGTTACTAATCTAATTGTTGAGATGGACGCACAATACGTGTGAGGGATGCTCACCAATCCCGACATGCAGCTGAATGCGGCCATAAACTGCTGGATCGCTGCTATCTCGTTATTTGACTTCGAGCTAGTCCATATTCCGGCTGAAAAGCATACTGCCCCGGATGGCCTCTCGCGTCGCGAACCAGTCCCAGGCAAAGATGACACCAGCAATGACCCCAAGGAGTGGATCGACGACATCCTCTCCCTCAGCTTCTCAGTCAACGCTCGCCTTCACACTCAACACCTGCCAGCCCAGATTTTTCAAGCCCTGGCGGGGGGTGCAGTCACCCCATTGACTCCAATTCTTACTTCTCCCCTCCCCACCAGCGACCGCGACACTGAACTCAAGCGCATTTGCGCATTCCTTGCTGATCCAACCTCTTACCACCTTCCCCCCGACGAGCGTGGGTACCTCACCAAACGCGCACGCCCCTTCTTCACTCGCAATGGACGACTCTGGCGTCGGCAGCCTCAAGGTCATCACCAGCTGGTCCTACCATCCCCTCAGCGTGAATCAACTCTCTGTGACACGCACAATGGGTTAGGCCACAAAGGGTACTATTTGACGCTACATACCCTTTTGGACAGATTCTGGTGGCCCGCGCTAGCTGCTGATACTAAACAGTTTATAAAAACCTGCCACAAGTGCCAATTAAGGCAGACCACCAAAGTCCGCATTCCACCCACCATCGCCACTCCCACTCCCCTCTTCCAAAAAGTTTACATCGACACCATGTTGATGCCGCCTGCCACGGGTTTCTGCTACATTGTTCAAGCCCGCTGCTCCCTCACAGCTTGGCCTGAGTGGCGCGCCCTTCGCATCAAAACCGCCCGCACCCTTGCCTCTTTCATCTTCGAAGAAATTCTGTGCCGATGGGGCGCCGTCGAGGAGATCGTGACCGATAACGGCACCGCATTTGTTGCTGCTCTCGACTTGCTCGCTAATCGCTTCGGTATCAGGCACATTTGCATTTCAGCGTACAATTCATGTGCTAATGGCATTGTCGAGCACCAGCACTGTACGATCCGCGACTCAATTGTCAAGGCTTGCGAAGGTAACATCTTGCGTTGGCCCACGGTCGCCCCACATGCCTTTTGGGCCGACCGCACAACCACTCGTAAGGCCACTGGCCACACTCCTTACTTCATGGCTCATGGCGTCGAGCCGCTTTTACCGTTTGACATCACTCTCGCCACTTTCCTCATCCCTGACATCTCCAAGCCACTCAGCACTACTGATCTCATCGCCATACGCATGCGCCAACTCCAAAAGCATGAGGAAGACTTAGCCGCGATCCATGCTAATATCCTTTACAGCCACTTCGCCTCTGTCCGGCAGTTCGAGCGGACCTTCGAAAATTCTATCAAGGACTTCAATTTCAAGCCCGGCACACTCGTCCTTGTGCGCAACTCGAGCATTGAGACTGACCTCGGCTGCAAATCCAAACCCCACTATTTTGGGCTGATGATCGTTGTTCATAGAACCCCCAATGGCGCATATCGGTTAGCAGAACTGGACGGTACAGTATCAAGGCTGCGATTCGCTGCTTTCCACCTCGTTCCCTACCACGCACGTTCGCGATCTTCCATCCCAGTCACACGCCTTGTCGATTAAGCAGATCTCACCAAGATCCATCTCGATGAGGACATCGATCGGACATCCGATCGTGAATCTGAGCCTCCCAGCGATGATGATTGACTCACACACGTAAAAAGGCATGTTAACTCCTCGTTTTCCAGACGTTTGACCAGGGACAGTCAAATTTTTACACCCCCCGGCTGGTGTAGGGATCGTCCTTACCTTGTGCTCGGATCGCGCTGGATTGTGCCTTCCGGAAGTGCCTTGTCGCATCCTGAAAACCAACATCCTTCCATCCCCCCTTCCTGCTCTATCACCCACTCTCGCCGGTCTTTTTTCCTCTTCCCTTCTGTTGTGCTCTGTCGTCCTGTTACCTCACCTCCCACCACCGCCGTCCGGCCTCATCCTAGAAGTCCTGCCTCGGCCCCTCGACATCCTCTCAATTGTCTCGCTACCCAGCCACATGAGGCGTGCATCGACCATGGCCCTGCGACTCACCCCGTTCATGTCACAGCGCCCAGGCCAGCGGACTTCATCATCCTTGTCTTTCATGAGTCATTGTATCCTTTCATCCTCCTTTTCCTTTCATCGCCTCGTTCCCTTCGTGTTGCCTTTCAAGAGTCGCTCAGCTGCCGTTCCTCGCACCATTGGCTCTCGCCTCACCCCTCCCATGCTGTCCCTCACGTTGCTGGCCTCGTCCCAGCCGCCTTTGATGCCACTCAACCACTGTCTGAGTGGAGCCACGCAGACCACGTCGCCCAACCTCATTGGCCCCGTGTCATCGCCGGTCAACCCGATTGGAGTGCTGTGTTTGGTTTCTGGTTCTGGTTTCTGCTTAGTTCGTGCGCCCGCTGTTTCATCATTCATCTACCTTTGTTCTCTCCCCTCTGTCTGCCCTATGATCTCCCCTACCATTCTCGATCCCCTTTTATGCCACTCATCCTCTCCTACGATACACTCTGTGTCTGCCTTCGTACAATATGTCTCAGATGGCCACTTTAGCTACAGGCTTGGATGTATATAAACTCACCCATTCAACTGCTGCAAATGTAGACCTGTTGAGCGCGCCTGCGCCCCCCTCTTCTTTCTCCTCTTCTTGTGTGCCTTCGAAAGCCCTATGGAACACGTCCATGCTTCCTTGACTGCCTCAAAGAGATCTCCTTGCCTTCAAGTTTTCATTCCCTCGCCCTCCTATTTCGCTCTTGTGTCCCTTCTTCAACTTCCTCTGCTCTTACTGGCTGCCTCTTGGTTATCTAGGGTCTCTTTGCTTCCTGTGGTCGAACGCAACTACCTCGTAAGCCGTTCACCATGTCATCACTGGTCAATCCTGTTACCGGCCTGGGGTAAGCATTCAACTGCTTGTGCTCCTGTAAGTTGTGGAACGGGCCAGGAGTCTGTGATTAGACCGTTTGTTCTTGTGTGCACCTGAGGCACTATACTATACTTCTTGGTTACACTTTGTCCTTGCGACGCTCCTACATATGGTTCTTATTGTTCTTCAAGAATCACATGCTCATGGGACACTTATTGTCCCATTGTTAATCCCCTTTTAGACGTAGCCATTGTCCTCTTCTTGTGCTTCCCATTGTTCCCAGTCTGGCTCTATTGTTTCGTCTATATGGAGTACTATACACAGCCTCAGATCCTAGGATCCCTCCTTAGTATAAATAGGGACTCATAGCTACCCTGTACTGGCAAGTTGAGTCTCCTGTCAATCACAGTGACTTTACTCCCTCTCTATTCTCTACTCTAAGGGGTGGCTACAGTGTTGCAGCACTGCAAGCGGGAACCCAGACTGCTCTATCTGTCTTCTAAGTCACAGCAGAGACTTAGCTATAGTCTTTTGTTGCTGTCAAACCCTTGGTGGTGACATTAGACTCAACTTTCTTACAAAACGGCTAGCAGTTCCAACAAAGAAGGAACTATCGTCCACTGGAGAGAAGCTACAACTGGATGACCAAACTCACAGGTACAAAGAATTGATGAATCTCACAAGCGTAACGATGCGGAACACCCTATCTTGGTGCTACTAGACCAAGATCTAAAGGTTCAAGAGAACTCCCCACAAGTTTGCCACTACAAGGGAAGGTGGTATCAAGTTCACTGAAACGATGAACAAGATCAGTATGAGTTAGGGAAACAGCTCAAGAAGCTCAGTAACTACGATATCGAAGACCCATCAGACGAAGAACCCTCATCAGAAGAGAAGGAAAGCAAAGAGCTAGACAAGCAAATCAGGCTTGCACCAATCCAAGGAGAGCTAAAGAGCAGCCCTACGGCGTCAGAACACAACACACCAGTACACGCATACACACCGATCCGCACCTTCCACCCAGCTCCAGAGATCCCCTTAGGACCCCTACCAGAAGGCAACCCAATCCTTAGCATTACCCAAACTATGTCCATCACACAAACAGTGACTCATGCGGCCACCGCAGCTGCTACACAACCAGCACAAGCAAACCTCATGGTAGCAGAAAGGTTACAGCAAAGCATGTGCCAGGCCCTGAGAAAGGGCCCCTCAGGAGGAGGACCAGCAGGGCCAGCAGGGCCAGGAGGACCAGGAGGGCCTGGAGGAGGACCAGGAGGGCCTGGAGGAGGACCAGGAGGCCCGGGACAGCCAGCAGCTGCACAAGTTCCAATACAAGTTCTGGCCGACGTCAAGGCCATGGGACAACTTCCCCAAATCTTTACTGGAGACAGATCCAAAGCAGACAACTTCATCGAAGAAGTCAAAGCATACTTTCAAGTCAATCATGGAGTAGCAGGATATGACTCTCCATACAAAAGAGCAGCGTTCACCCTCACGCTAATTAAAGGAGAAGACCCAGCACAATGGGTCAGAGATATGGGAAACTGGCTAGACGGCCTTGCACTCCCAGCAGACAATATTCCAGCCCTTTGGGACCAATTTCTCACAGCGTTTGCAGACCAGTTCCAGGACACCCAGAGCGTGCAAAAGGCCAGGACCCAACTAATGGACCTGAAAATGCAGGGCAACCACTACAACAAATACATTGCAAAATTCGAAAGCCTCCTAAGAAAGGCCAATTACACTGTAGGAAATGAAGAAACCTACAACATGCTCCTACGAGGAATACCACAGGAACTACTCAAGAAGGCCCTGGTCCCACCATATCCAACGACCTACATGGAGTTGAAAGAACGAGTCAAACTCCTTACCCAAGCCAAAACCACCATCAAAGGCATCGTAAAATCCCTCAGCATGGGAAATGCATACCGAGCCCTCAACCCCCAGTTCAGACGCCCCTTCTTCAACTCAAGAGGAGGGCAGAACAATCAGTGGAGACCCACGGCACATCCACCATTCAACTCCTCTAACGCCCCCAGAACCATGAATAACGTCCCAGTCCCTATGGACCTTAGTAGGGGGTGTGCCCCCAACAATTGGAGAGGAAGGGGAAGAGGAGGAAATTGGCACCAAGGTCAAAGCAGCTGAGGAAATGTGACCGGTTTTGGGGATGCTAATGCATGCTTCAACTGTGGAATAGTAGGCCACTTCGCCAGGAACTGCCCCACCAAACCCAAACAGGCCTTCCAAAATGTGAGATGGAATGGGAAAAATCCAGCCAACCAGGCCAACCTCATCGACTTCGATGAAGATCAGGAGATGGGGGACATCGAAGAAGACTCAGTGGCAACTGTACGAGCCCACCTTCAAAGAATGACGGTAGAAGACCAGCAGCGTCTAGCAAAAGAGATGGGAGCTTCAGAGGATTTTCCCACTGCCTGATTAGGTCGGCACTACTCAGGCGGATCAATAGCGACGATGTGTACATGTCAAATAGGAAATCAATGACAGTTCGCTTCTATACATGTTCAATCACAAAAAGGGCCGAAGCAGTGGCACTAGTAGACTCTGGGGCCACAGAAAATGTCACCGCCAAGGGTTTGACAGCAACAAAAGACTATAGCTAAGTCTCTGCTGTGACTTAGAAGACAGATAGAGCAGTATGGGTTCCCGCTTGCAGTGCTGCAACACTGTAGCCACCCCTTAGAGTAGAGAATAGATGGGGAGTAAAGTCACTGTGATTGACAGGAGACTCAACTTGCTGGTACAAGGTAGCTATGAGTCCCTATTTATACTAAGGAGGGATCCTAGGATCCGAGGCTGTGTACAGTACTCCATATGGATGAAACAATAAGGCTGGACTGGGGACAATGGGAAGCACAAAAAGAGAACAATGGCTACGTCTAAAAGGGGATTGACCATAGGACAATAAGTGTCCTGGGAGCATGTGATTCTTGAAGAACAATAAGAACCATATGTAGGAGTGTCACAAGGACGAAGTGTAACCAAGAAGTATAGTACAGTGCCTCAGGTGCACACAAGAACAAATGATACAACAGACTCTGGGCCCGTTCCCCAACTTACATGAGCGCAAGCAGTTGAATGCTCACCCACGGCCGGTTACATCACCCCCTTGCTAGAAAGGACGTCCTTGTCCGTTCTTCAACGCTGATCATCGTGCTAAGTGGGGTTTAAAGTCGTCGACCCCGATGTGTTTGACCTTGTCCACAACTCGTGTGGTGATGAGGCGCTCCTTGGAGGCGTTCTTGGCCTGAACAACGGCCCTGTGATTTGCCTCCAACCACTTAATCTCCCAGCTGATCCTGTCCCCCTCCTGGTCGTACCTCCAGTACCAGAGGACCTCAGCATGGATGCTCCAGTCGTTGAGCTTGAGAAGGGCCTCCTCGAGGGCCCAATAGTCGACCTGGTCGCCCCAGAGTCATGCCCAGAACCAGTGGGAAATTGGTTCAAGGGGATAATCGCGAGAGTCCTGCCTCACATAGAGCTCCACAATGCGTGCGTCGGCAGTACTCGTGGCTCCTGCGGGGAGCCCTGCAACCCGCCTGTTGTCCAACTGTTTGATGAAGTGGGCGAACTGGTCGCCCTGCTCAGTTGGGATGGTGAGGTCTGGGAGGTGGCCGTCGTTCTCCATGTATCTGTCGGGGCACTCCATCAGCTCCTCAAGAACCTTGACGCGCTCCTTGAGGAGGAGGCGCTCTCAGTTGGTGTCGTTGAGCTCTCGCCTGAGAGCACTGAGCTGGAGGTGGGCATCATGCATTTGTTGTTGGATGGTGACGGCGAGGCCCTTGGTGAGCTTCTGTAGCTGGGGGGCGGTGAGATGTGCATGACCGTCGATGACGGCTGATATGGTGGAGGGGGAGAGGGGTCCCTCTCAATGGTCATTGGTCTCCAGGTCGTGGAATGCGCCTGGGATGGGGATACGGCTGGGGCCAAGGGCAAAGGCAGGGACGGAGAGAGGCTCCAGGGTGGTTCTAGTGGTCGTTGGTACAGGAGCCTCCTCTCCTGGATGCTTGAGGTCCATTGGCTCAAGGCTTCTGGGGAGATGGGGTGCTGGGACTGGGAGTGGGGACATAGTGGACGATGGTGCAGACATGCTAGTTCTTCTGCTGTGAGGGCAATGATGGGCAAAGGTGATGTAGAAGCTGTGGAAGCTGCTGCTTTTGCCGGGGGTTTCTGCTTCCCTCTTATATTCATCAAGGGCCGGCGCTTGTGATACTCCCAAAGGAGATCCGGGGCGAACACCTGGTCAGCTGGTTCCCAGGTGTTGTCACTTCTGGGGTAGCCCTGCCACTTTATCAAATACTGCAGTGTCTGCTTCCTTCCATGGAAGCGGTGATTTCTGATTTGCTCCACTTCATATTGCTCCTCTTCTCCCATGAGGTCAGGTGGTGGTCGGGAAAAGTTTGGACCGTGTGCGCTTGTTTCTTTATATGGGGTGAGGAGGCTGGCATGGAACACGTTGTGGATCTGCCATGAGGCAGGGATGTCAAGCAGATATGCAACTGGGGATACCTCTTTTAGTATCTTGAAAGGGCCATATCGCTTTGGGTTTAATTTGGACCCTTGATGTGGGAGTTTCAGGTTGGTTGCCTCGAGCCACACTTGATCTCTGGCCTTGTATTGCACTGGTGGGGCCTCTTTTGCTCTTTCATTTATGGCCTGGATTGCCCATTGTCTCGCCTCTTTCATCTTCTGGACCCTGGTCTCAGCTGCCTCGTTGTTGGTGACATCAGTATCTGCCAGGTGTAGTGCTGGTTCGTGCCCCCAGAGGATCTGATTGGGTGATAGCCTGGTGGTACTGTTCCTCTGGTTGTTACATACCGCTGTCGCGACTGGGAGCCATTCTGTCCAGTCCTTGGGTTGTCCTGCCATTACTAGTCTCAGGTATTGTTCCACCCACTGGTTCTTCCGCTCTGATAGCCTGTCAGTTTGAGGATGGAATGCCATGGAGAGGTTTTGTTGGATGCCCAGTCACTTTGTTAGTGCCTTTCCAAAGTGTGATGTGAACCAAGGGTCTCTGTCACTAATCATCTTTCTAGGAAGCCCAAACCATGGATATACGTGCTTGAGATATAACCAGGCAATTCCTGGGCCAGTTATTGCTGTATTGCATGGGAGAAATATGGCCGCACGGGAGCATCCTTGGTCTACTATGGTCAAGATCATGTCCAGTCCGTTGTGTAGGGGCAGGCCCGTGATGAGGTCCATTGTAATGCTTTGGAAGGGCATCGTCCCTTCAGGTGTGGGGATGTGGAATAATGGGACTTTCTTCTTGTGGGTCAGGATTTTAGCTTGTTGGCAAGTTGCGCATCCTTTGACATACTCTGCTATCCATGTTTTCATTCCTGGCCACCAGTGCGTCTGTTGTATCTTTCTCAGGGTTTCATCTCTGCCAGGGTGCCCTGCTGTGGGGTTATCATGGGCATGGGATACGATGGCTCTTTTTAGTTCCTTTACGTTGGGGACAATGGTTTGCCCTTGCGCGGTTGTGGGAGTTGCTTTTGTTGTGTTGATTCGCTCAGGAGGAAAGATGGTAATCACCTTGTTGTCTTCTTCTCCGAGGTCTGCTCCTGGTGGCCTGGAAAGTGCATCTGCCACCTGCCACCGTGTTTGTCTTTCCAGGAATGTATTCCAGGGTGAAATCGTATTCTTGTAAGTCTGCGTGCCAGCGTGCTGTCCTTCTGTCTAGGTTTTTTGGGGACTTCCAATACTGAAGGTTGGCATGGTCCGTGCAGATAATGAAGGGAGTTTTGGTCCACCCCTATTGCCTCCAGTGTGCCAGGGATTTCATGATGGCTAGCAGTTCCCTTTCATAGATGTCGTAGTTTCGTTCGGTGGGTGTGAAGGTTGCAGAGTAGTAGGCAATGGGGTGTAAGATGGGTTTGTGTCGTTTTGCCAGTGTAGGAGTAAGGTGTTCTCCCTCCTGTGAGAGTACGGCCCCCAGGCCGTATGCTGATGCGTCTACTTGTAAGACGAATTGTTTATCAAAGTCCAGTTGTTTAAGCACTGGGCTTCCGCACATGAGAGTTTTTAGGGTTTCGAATGCCTTGTGCTGTGGTTCATTCCAGTGCCACGGTGTGGTTTTCTTTGTGAGGTCAAGTAGTGGTCTAGCAATTTTCGAATAATTGGGTATGAAGTATCGGTAGTACCCTGTGAAGCCTAGGAAGCTTTGTACGTCCTTGGTCTTCTTGGGTTGTGGCCAATCAGCAATTCCTTGTAGTTTTTGCATGTTCATCTGGAGCCTGCCTTTTCCTACATTGACCCCCAAGTACTCAATTTCGTCTTGTTCAAATTCGCATTTCTCCGGTTTTAGATAGAGGTCGTGTGTTGCCAATTTATCCAAGATCCTATGGACATATTGTCAGTGTCTTTGTTTGTGCTGCTGTTCAGTTTTGTGGGGAAGTTTTGCCGTGTGTATCGCCAGGTCATCCATATAGACTGAGAGCCATCCTTCTCCTACTTCTGGTCTGAAGATTGTATTCATCATCATTTGGAATGTCGCAGGTGAGTTGGTTAGTCCAAAGAACATGACTGTTGGTTCAAAAAGGCCCTCTGGTGTGAGGAATGCTGCTTTCCACTCATCTCCTTCTTTGATCTGGATATTATTGTACCCCCATCATACGTCAAACTTTGTGAAGAGGGTGCATCCGCTGAGCCAGTCTATTACTTGGGGAATTAGAGGTGAGACATTTCTATTCCTCTTTGTCCATTTATTGAGAGGTCTATAGTCTTGGGACCGGTCTTAGCTTTCCATCCTTCTTTTTTACAAAGAAGAAATTGGCCGTGTAGGGAGACTTGGAGACGTGGATGGTTCCTCTCCATAAATGATCTTTGACAAATTTGTGGACTTCTTCCTTTTCTAACTGGGTGAGTGGTAGTAGGCGTCCTGGCAGTGATGCTGGTGCTCCTGGCAGCAGCTCAATGGCGTGGTCCCAGACTGTGTATTGGGGGAGTCTCTGAGATTCTTCTTTGCTGAATACTTTTGAATGCCTCTGATATTCTTCTGGTACCCCTGTTTCCTTCGTTCCTTCTGCGGCGCCGATGGTAATCCTTCCTAGGAAATACTGTGGTTGATGCTTGTTCACGGATCGGGGCACGTTTCTTGTCCTTGGAACATATTGTGCTTTGGCTGCATTTGGTGCGGAGAGGATGATTGGGAGGTGGCTCATGTCTATCCATCCCCTCTTCCAATCAATCTTTGGCTGTGTAGCGGCAAACCAGGGGTATCCAAGGATGGCTTTATGTTCGCCTAAGTCTGACAGGAAGAACCTATGGTTCGTTTTCTGCCCGCCCGTCTGTAGTTGCAGGTCAGTGTAGTATCACAATGATCCACTCTTGTTCTGAGTGCCATCTACATTGTATAGGGGTCTTGGTTTGGTCAGTCGTTTGATGGGTAATCTGAGCCATTGTGTGTAGGATAGGTTCATAAAGTTTTCCATGGCTCCTGAGTCCACTAGTGCTATTACTTCGGCTCTTTTTGCGATTGATCGTGTATAAAAGTGAACTGTCATTGATTTTCTATTTGACATATACACATCGTCGCCATTGATCCGCCTGAGTAGTGCTGATCTAATCAGGCAGTGGGAAAATCCTCTGAAGCTCCCATCTCCTTTGCCAGACGTTGCTGGTCTTCGACTGTCATCCTTTGGAGGTGGGCTCGTACAGTTGCCACTGAGTCTTCCTCGACATCTCCCATTTCCTGGTCTTCGTTGAAGTCAATGAGGTTAGCTTGGTTGGCCGGATTTTTTCCATTGCATCTCGCATTCTGGAAGGCCTGTTTGGGCCTGCTGGGGCAGTTTCTGGCAAAGTGGCCTACTATTCCACAGTTGAAGCATGCGTTAGCATCTCCGAAGCTGGCCACATTTCCTCGGCTGTTTTGACCTTGGTGCCAGTTTCCTCCTCTTCCTCTTCCTCTCCAATTGTTGGGTGCACACCCTCTGCTGAGGTCCATAGGGACTGGGACATTATTCATAGTTTTAGGGGTGTTGGAGGAATTGAACGGGGGGCATGGCATGGGCCTCCATTGATTGTTTTGTCCTCCTCTAGAGTTGAAGAAGGGATGTCTGAACTGAGGGTTGAGGGCTCGATACGCATTCCCCGTGCTGAGGGACTTTACGATGCCTTCGATGGTGGTTCTGGCCTGGCTGAGGAGTTTGACTCGCTCCTTTAGTTCCATGTAGTTTGTCGGGTATGGTGGGGCTATTGCCATTTCAAGCATATCCTGTGGTATCCCTTGTAGGAACATGTTGTAGGTTTCTTTGTTTCCTACGGTGTAATTGGCCTTTCTGAGGAGACTCTCAAACTTGGCCACAAATTCATCATAGCGGTTGCCCTGCATCTTTAGGTCTCGTAGCTGAGCTCTAGCCTTCTGAGGGCTCTGAGTATCCTGGAACTGGTCTGCAAACTCCATGAGGAACTGATCCCAGAGCGCTGGGATGTTGTCTGCTGGGAGTACAAGACTGTCCAGCCAGTTCCCCATATCTCTGACCCATTGCGCCGGGTCTTCTCCTTTGATTAGTGTGAGGGTGAATGCTGCTTTCTTATATGGGGAGTCATATCCTGCTACTCCATGATTGACTCGGAAGTATGCTTTAACTTCTTTGATAAAGTCGTCCGCTTTAGATCTGTCCCCTGTGAAGACCTGGGGGAGTTGTCCCATAGCCTTGACATCAGCTGGGACTTGTATTGGAACTTGTGCGATGGCTGGTTGTCCTGGGCTGCCTGGGCCTCCTCCAGGTCCTCCAGGTCCTCCTGGCCCTCTTGGGCCTCCTGGGCCTCCTGCTGAGGGGCCCTTTCTTAGGGCTTGACGCATGCTTTGTTGTAGCCTCTCTGCTACTGTGAGGTTTGCTTGTACCGGCTGTGTAGCGGTTGTGGTGGCCACATGAGTCGCTGTTTGTGTGATGGACATAGTTTGGATAATGCTGGGGATTGGGTTGCCCTCTGGTAAGGGTCCTAAGGGGATCTCTGGAGCTGGGTGGAAGGTGCAGATTGGTGTGTATGCGTGTACTGGTATGTTGTGCTCTGACACTGTAGGGCTGCTTTTTAGTTCTCCTTGGATTGGTGCAAGCCTGATTTGCTTGTCTAGCTCTTTGCTTTCCTCCTCTTCTGATGAGGGTTCCTCATCTGATGGGTCTTCGATATCATAGTTACTGAGCTTCTTGAGCTGCTTCCCTAATTTGTACTGATCTTGTTCGTCGTTCCAATGAACGTGATACCACCTTCCCTTGTAGTGGCAAACTTGTGGGGAGTTCTTTTGAACCTTTAGGTCTTGGTCTAGTAGCACCAAGATAGGGTGTTCCACATTGTTATGCTCGTGGGATATGTCAATTCTTTGTACTTGTGAATTTGGTCGTCCGGTTGTAGCTTCTCTCCAGTGGACAATAGTTCCTTCCTTGTTGGAACTGCTAGCCATTTTGTAAGAAAGTTGAGTCTAATGTCACCGCCAAGGGTTTG
>QLOT01005926.1:0-26071 GCA_003313875.1 Russula aff. compacta | reverse complement strand
CCGGCCCTTGAACGACATAAAAGGGAAGCAGAAACCCCCAGCAAAAGCAGCAGCTCACAAAGCTTCTACCCCTCGTCCTCCTCTCACCATTGCTCTTACGTCTGAAGAACTAGCATGTCTGGCCCATCCGCCACGTCCTCTCCACTCCCAGTCCCAGCACCCCGTCTCCCCAGAGGCCTTGAGCCGATGGAACTCCAATATCCAGCAGAGGAGACTCCTGTACCAGCGGCCACTGAGACCGCTGCGAAGCCTCTCACTGTCCCCACCTTCACCATTGGCCCCAGGGTTATCTCTGTTCCAGGCCCCCTCTACAACCTCGAGACCAGCGATCACTGGGAGGGACCCCTCTCCCCTGCCACCGTATCAGCCGTCGTCGACGGCCACGACAACCTCATCCCTGCCCAGCTACAAGCCCTCATCAAGGGGCTCACCATCACCATACAGCAACGACACGCCGAGGAGGAGAGGCAGCTCAGTGCCCTCAGATGTCAGTGCAATAATGTCAACCGAGAGCGGCTCCTCCTCAAGGAACAGGTCAAGGTCCTCGAGGAGCCGATCGAGTGTCCTGAGGGCTACCAGGAGAACGATGGCCGACTCCCGGATTTTACCATCCCGACCGAGGACGGCGAGCAGCTTGCCCATTTCATCAAGCAGCTTGACGATGGACAGGTGGCCGGGCTGCCCGCCTCAGCAAAGGGAGAGTCTGACGCATGGGTGGTCGAACTATATGCACGGCAGGACTCTAGGGATAGGCCCCTCGAGCCCCTTCCTCACTGGCTCAGGGCCCGACTTTGGGGCAACCACGTGGACTACTGGCTGCTCGAGGAGGCCCTCCTTGAGCTTGATGACTGGACGATCCACGCTGAGGTCCTCAGATACTGCTGGCTCGATCAGGAGGGCGACCGACTCCAGCAAGAGGTCAAGCGGGTGGAGGCAGATCTTAGGGCCGTTGTTCAGGCCAAATCCGCCTCAGAGGATCGCCTCGTCGTGGTGTGGCTGGCAGACAAGGTCCGCTACATTGGAATCGACGAGTTCAAGCCCCAGTTGGGGCGACGATCAGGGATGAAGAATGGACGAGGATGTCCCTTCTAGCAGAAGGGTGATGTAACCGGCCTGGGGTAAGCATTCAACTGCTTGCACTCCTGTAAGTTTTGGAACCGGCCAGGAGTCTGATTAGACCGTTTGTCTCTGTGTGCACCTGAGGCACTGTACTTTTATTTTTGGTGTGCACCTCATTCCTGTGTGGTCCCTTATTGTTCATGGGGATAACATGCCTCTTGGGTCCTTATGACCCACTGTCAACTCCTTTTAGACGCACCCATTGTTCTCTTCTTGGTGTCCCCCTTGTTCCCAGTTTGCATCCTAGTTTCTCCCTACCATACAGAGTACTGTTACCCCTTTTGGATCCTAGGATCCTCCTCCTCTATAAGTAGAGACTCTTAGCTACCTTGTACCGGCAAGTTGAGTCTCCTGTCAATCACAGTGACTTGCTCTTTACTCTCTATTCTGCACTAAGGGGTGGCTACAGTGTTGCAGCACTGCAAGCGGGAACCCAACTACCTCTATTAGTCTTCTAAGACACTACAGAGTCTTAGCTATAGTCTTTTGTTGCTGTCAAACCCTTGGCGGTGACACCAGTGCTGCTGGTGCTGGTGGAGTGGTGCTGCTGCCAGTGCTGCTAGGGCTGATGGACATACTTGAGGAGCAGCAGTGCTCATGCTCATGCTCGTGCGGTTGCTGGTGCTGGTGGGGTGGCGCCAGAGCTGGTGCTTCTGGCACCTGGGCTGCTGGTGTAGCTAGAAAGATGTGTGAGCACAGAAACGCAGGGTGAAACACATACCATAGACACTGAATCTACAAACACAGGTACCCAGGCAAGATAGACAAATTGCTCGTGAATGGTGGACCTGCGATAAGCAGCAGTGCTTGTTGTTGGTGCTGATGGAGGCCACAGCACTGGCATTTCTACTGCTGTTGCTGGTCCTGGTTCTGGTGGGATCAGTGATGGTACTGGTGCTGGTGGAGGTGGCAGCAGCAGCCCCCCTGCTGCTGCCGCTGTCCCTGGCCCTGGTTCTGGTAGCAGTGAGTGAAATCCATGAACAACGGCATGGGTGAATGCACCACCTTGAGGACTTGCTGCAGATGGTGTGGGCAGCAGCACTGCTGCTGCTGACCTTGGTGGGGTGGCACTGGAGCCTGTGCTTCTGGTGCTGGCAGACATGCAGCGGACATGTGAGCAGCAGCAGCAGCAGCGGGGTGCTCATGCTCGTGCTGGCATGGCTGCTGGTGCTGGTGGGGTGACACTGCCTGCCAGTGCTGCCGGTGCTGGTGGACATGCACGTGGCAGTGGCAATGCTCATGCTCATGCTTGTGCAGTTGCTGGAGCTGGTGGGGTGATGGTGCTGGTGGTGCTGGTGGTGCTCGTAGAGGTGCGGGCGATGGTGCTGGTGCCAGTGGTGGCTGCTGGCATAGATAGGGTTAGTTGTTGGGTTGATGGGTGTTGAGAATGTACCAGGTGCATGAGGCACAAGGAAAACACCATGCTTGCTCATAGACAGTGTGAGGATGGGCAGCTGTTGCTGCCTTGGTGCTGGTAGGTGCAAGGACGGGGCACTGGTGCGTGGGTGGAGGTGCTGGTGTAGGGGCATTGCAGGGCTGGGTAAGGATGGGTTTGTTGCTGGTGGTGGTGAGGCAGCGAGGTTCCACAGAACCCAGTGTGGATGTGTGCACGCACCCTTGCATACATGCTGCAGTTTTGGGCTGATCTGTGCATTGGCCCACCTAGGTCAAGGGCCTGCAGCAGGTGTGAGGGTGGGCTGGTACCCATGGTGGTGGTGCTGGTGGGGTGGGGACTGAGGTGCTAGTGCTGAGCTGGTGCTGGTGGGTGGCAGCGATGTAGTGGTGGTGTGGTGGCAGTCAGCAAGTGGGCGCCACGGAAGAGGATGCATGCACATACCCTTGAGTACATGCTTGAGTTTGGGCCGAGATATGCATCAGCATGCCTTGCTCGAGGGCCTGTGACAGGCATGGAGGTGGGGGTGAGGGCAGGCTTAGGCCTGCGAGGCTGTAGGATGGACTGCCAGCTCGGTGCTGGTGTGGGGGGCTTGTCAGGTTGTTGCAGGAAGGAAGGACAATTACTTACCTCCACCTATGTACAGGCAGGCAGGGAGCTGGGTGAGCACGAGCCACAGGTCCAAGATCAGGCAGGCGCAAGTGGGCACGAGGAGAAAAAAGTAGGGCCCAGTGGGGCTGGCAGTCAGGCCTAGAGGTGCAGATACTTCTCCATCATTGCCAAGGCTGCAACCCTTGCTTTGTGAGCAGAACCACTGCATAACTTTGGGTGCTTTGCTTGTACTGGCAGGCATTCCATGCCCAATGCTGTTTGGTGCGCATGATACCCTCTTGTTGGCTACAGTCTTTTTCTCTGATGTCAACATGGGAAGTCCTGGACATCACTGGTGTTCTGACAGCTCCAGGAAGGTGTCTCTGGGTCACGAGCCAAGCTGCAGCCAGGGCACGCTTTGATTGTGCGTGCAAGAGGTTTGCAACCAGCCTGGAGTGGTGCCATGCACCATGCTCCTGTAAGTTCTGGAACCAGCTGTGTGTGGAAGTCGACAAGTCATTGTGGAGTGGTGAGTCACTGTGGAGTTACGCTATTATTGTATGATATAAGAGTTATTGCAGAGTGTTCTATTACTGTACCAGATCATGACTCACTGTGGAGTAGTTATTCTTAGGATACCTAGTCATAGTGGAGCAGTGTGCTGGCATAGTTATTCTTAGTACTTGTCTTGTAGTACAAGTAAGGCTCCTTGATGCCTCTAGGATGGCAAGTTGAGTCTCCTGTCTCAATTCATATTGTTTCCCCTTTCCCCTTTCCCTCTGCTTCAAAGGAGTGGCTACTGCATTGTAGTGCAGCAAGTGGCAACTCCTACTCTATCAGACTTCTGAGTCGCTATGAGACTTAGCTCAACTGCTTGAAGAACTACTAGGCAACTATCGACTTGGTCTATTGTTGCGGCCAAATCCTTGGCAGTGACAAGGTTCAACCATAACACTCAGCATACTGCAATGGCTCTTCTTTCCATTGTCCAGACTGAGTAGTGATGTCTGTGTGGTGGAAGCCTCAACTGTTGGACTGGATGAGGCTGAGGGCACACCCTGCAATGCTGATGGACAGCAGGATGCCAATCCTGATATTTTTGAGATGGTTGTATACAGCAAGTTTGCTGCTGAGCTTTCCAATGGGACATGGGCAGCTTGTGGCAGAGATTGTGCGGCTTCGGCTTGGCAGGATTGCAGGTCATAAGTATAAAGAATAAAAAGTACTCACCCAGCAGGCATGAGCACAGGCATGGAGGCATGGGGGCATGGAGGCAGGTGAGGCCAGCAAAAAAGTGACAAGTCATGATTGTTGAATGTCGGCACAAATAAGAACAAATACTACAGCTGTGTCATGTTGTTCAATTTGTTTGCTCCCTCACATTTGCAACTTGCTCCACCAACTGCCCACCCGCTGGCACTCCACTGGCTGCCTGCACAGGTAAGTAATTTTTTTTTCTTTTCTGCATGTGTGCTCATGTTGGTGACCCTTTCATGGCCACTCATGTTTCACCACCCACCTACCCTGCACCTGCCTGTGCCTGCATTTGTGTTTGCATGCCTGTTCTTGTGGGTGAGTGTTTTTTTTCTCTCCTTTCTGCTTGTATTCATGATTGCAACCCACATGTGCATCTGTTGATGACCGCCCAAGCCTTCAAACTTCTTGACTGTGTCACCAGGTCCCATGCAAGCCAGGGTAGCACCAAATTGAATCACTCACCACCAAGCTGCATGTGGTCTATGACTTGGCCACTGCACACAGCACTGAGGTTCTGCACCTGGAATCTACGCTCAACACACATGCGACCCAGCAGACCAACCTCACGCATCATGAAATGGAGGAGGCCAGCTGGTCTGTGCTGTGTGCTGAGCTCATGTACCAGGTGGAACACATGCACCACCTCGAGGCAGCCCATGCACATGTGACGGCCAAGCTGAGTGCATTGCACAAATTTCACTCAGCCAATGAGGTCCTGTGCGAGGAGAACCACATGCTCAAACAGCATGCAGCTGTCATGGACAAATTGCATGAGACTGTTGTGCATCTGGAGGTGGAGGTAGAGGCTGCATGCAATGAGTGCAAAGCATGGTGCATCTCCACTTCATGATTTTTCTCTTTTTGTGCAATCCTCATGGGTGTATTTAGGGTGGCGAGAAGTGCAGTGCCCAATACCCCTCTGTGACACCCATCTTGATCATGCAGGGCCTGTCAGCACTATGTCTCGAACATGGACATACCCTTGAAGAATACAGTGCAAACTGTGCAATGCTGCACCAATGTGAGGAAGAGCTCGTTGATGCACAGGTACATGAGGTTGATGCACATGCCCCCACTGATGCACTCTTTTAGGCCACTCGAGCCACAGAAGACTGAGAACTGAGTGCACTGCTGCGCTTGCTGAGCGGGAGGTCAGATTCCTGCTAGCATTCACTGTATGTCCATGCTCTGACCATTTGCCCCCTGTTGGATGACTTTATTCTCAAGCAACATCACCCGATGCCCTTGTTGGCCCACCCTGCAAGTGTGCATGGCACCCCTGTGGGCCTGGCTCACAGGGCATGCACATGAGGTGCACAACACAGCCCAGTCCCCCACCCCTCCTGCTTGGCATTGAATGCAAAAGCATGCAGATGTATCTGCCCAATAACCCCCGCTTGCGCTCCCCTGCCTTCCTGCACCTAACCATCTGTTCCCATACCTTCCTGGATATGGGTGAGGAGTATTTTGTTTTCTTTTTTCTTTATAGTCACAACCTGACCATGCCCACTTGTGCAAGTGCACCCACCTGTGCCTGCCTGCACCCAAGAGGTACACGCAATGACACACTCACTTGGGGCGTGGGCGCAGCAAGGCCAGGTGTGGGCATAGCAAGGCCAGGCGTAGGCACAGCAAGGCCAGGCGTGGGCACAGCAAGGCCAGGCGTGGGCACAGCAAGGCCAGGCGTGGGCACAGCAAGGCCAGGCGTGGGCACAGCAAGGCCAGGCGTGGGCACAGCAAGGCCAGGTGTGGGCACAGCAAGGCCAAGTGTGGGTGCAGTAGGGCCAGGTACAGGTGCAGCAAGGCCAGGTGCAGGTGCAGGAAGGCCAGGTACAGGTTCAGTGAGGTGAGGTGTGATGCAGCAAGGCAGGGTGTGGGTGCGGGCATGTGTGCAGAAAGGTTGGGCAGTGGGTGGACGAAGGTTGGGCATGGGGTGGATGAATTTTATCATAATACTAGCTAAAAAGTGTACAAAACAAAAGTAGGAGTAGTTAATATTATTTATTCTCCCTGAAAAAAAAGTGGGAGTGCAAAGTATTATAATGTACCAAATATACCCCAAATATACCCTAAAGGTCCCGTCTGGACAGTGCTGGACAGCCAGCAGTCATGTCTGGACAGAGCTGGACAGAGACAGAAGGGAGGCCAGCTGGACAGAGCTGGACAGGCCTGTCCAGACAGGGACCTTGCTGTGGGTGCTGTGGCGCTGTGGCATGCTGTGGTGCACTGGGAGTGTCTGTCCAGCACTGGACAATGACTCACATTTTGCTGATGCTAATGGCAGCTCTGGTGATGAATTTGAGGGGGTTTCACAGTGCCACTTACAAAGACATGTTCACAATGATTCTCTGGTAAATATCCTCACCAATCTTTTACAAATTTCACAACTCACGCCAATTCTGAGAATCCTGTATATAGAAACTGAGATAGTCCCAATGAGTTTAACTCTGATGAACATCAGGACAATGGCACTGATGACATTCATGGCACCCATCGTGACCTTCACAATCCTCTACTTGGTGCACATTATCTTTACAAGACAGGTCCCAACATCCATCTCATCTCAACAGCACCTGGCTTTGATCAATCCCCATCTGAAGATGAGCATCTAGTGTATGCTCAGCTACATTTTTCTGGTCAATATCTGATATTTTTCTCGTATGTTCTGCTGAGCTGATTACAAACTAGGTGAACCTGACCTCACTGTTCAAGGGCCCACATGGAATAAATTATCTTGTATGCATGATTCTACTGGAAGCTGTCTGTATTCACCACTTTATAGACCATAAGAAGCAATGGAGGAATCTGACGCAAAACACTGAAACTGATGACACTGAGGTATGTGCCCCTTGAGACATTGTTTTTACTTGCTGATATGGTTACAGTGCAATGATTCTTATGATGTTGTTAACAACTTCCACCAATGAGATTGCATGCCACACCCTCCTGACCCCAAACAGCTTGAAAGACTTCATTCTCATCAAGGCCATCGTGATACATCTGTGGGGACTGATATTGAAGGTGAATCACATTCTAAAGACACAGTTCCAAACCCTGACACCCTCCACAGATGATAAGGAGGAAAAGTCTAGAATGAGGCGTCACTCATGGAAAGAGTATACACTGGGGAACACAGAAGATCCCAAAAAGCTAGGTTTCTACCCTCCACAATGGCGTGACATCTTGGAGAAGGCTCAGAAATTATGGCGGCCTTGGATGGCACTTGAATGTGGCTTCCCTGAAAGGGAAGTCAAGAAGCATTTGAATATGGCCATGCAGTGTGTTACTGATGCACTCTTGGAACACCAGAATAAAGGGGGCAAAGTTGAGAAAGGTGCCTGTCCATCATTGTGACTACATCTAATCTAATCTCTCATTGTAGGGTTCTGGGAGGAGTATTGCTGTGACATGTGCGATTATGTACGTTGTTGTTTCTTTCTATAATCCCTTTCACTTCTAAATATTTTTTAGATTTTTGCAGACCAATCAACATTCCATGGGATAATCAAGAACAAAGCTGGTGACATAGTTCGACTCCTCTATGACTTCTACCCTACAGAATCATTCAATAACCAGCAGGAGTAGATTAATGTGGTTTCAACTGTGATCTGAAAGCTCCTTCATAAAGGGAGATTCCTTAGTGGTGGATGTGATGAAGAGGTGCGTGCTTTAAACCCAATGCAACAGTTCTATTAATCAGCTATATTCTTAGGGTCACACAAACAATTTCATGCATCCCACAATTAAGGAGCTCTCCATTTTCATCTATAAACTCGTTGTGTCACCGGCAAAGCCATAACCTTAGTGAAGTCTGAAGCAACAAGTGCAATGCTCGCAAGTCCCACTTGTGAGGAAAGGTAAACAAGCCATAAATCTCCCCCTGGGGTGACTAGGTCACAAACGCTGTATTCTCCTAGACAAGGAGGCGTACAGGGTGGACAGGGACAGGAAGTGAGAACAATCAGTAAGCAACTAGCCTGCTCACAAAGCAGAAGTCCTAATCCAGTGCACTGACTAAAGCACTGACTGATACTAAAGGGCTTCCCAAGCTCTTACTCATCGCCTCTGACTAACTGTTAGTCATGCACAGTCATCCTGCTTACTCCAGGGCTCTGTCTTTGTCATCCTGCTCCTAGGCCATCCTAGAAGCCATAGTCCATGCGGTATCATGTGTGCCAGCCTGAGACCACATACCCGGGCTGTGTTGCCAAATCCTAGAGTGAACGTCCATCTCCTATACTTACCAAACCTCAACACCTTGTCTGCCCTCTGGAAGCTCACCAGCCCCTTCATTGGGCTCTAACCTCAACTCCTGATGTCCCCACAGTTCACATAGCCTGGTGGCTAGCTGCACCGTGACATCACCCTCCTCCTAGATGGAAGCCACACCATGGCTGAGAGCGTCTGCGAGAGACACTGTGCATTGCTCCAGGCTCTTGAGTTGGTTGTCCTTCTCTACAATTTCTTCGGCCACAGTGTCGAGGGCAGTGAAGTGCACACTGCCACAGTAGACCACTTTGACGGGGCCGCACTGAGTGGGGTAGAGGTATGGGATCCCCTTACATGCGACAATGCACTTACAACTGTGCACACAAATATGCCAGGGGTCGAAGTCACTGTCAACATTGTGCTGCTTGTGGAACTCTTTGACAATCTGTTGCTGTAGATTGGAGCGGCATTGGCAGCGGTTAGAACAGTAGGGGAAGCTGGTGGCAGTGGAGGTGAAGGGGCTCGCCAGCTTGAGTTGATGCATGACTTAGCTAATGAGACTCTAAAAACTTTGGTGATAGCAGCAGTATCATTCATGGCAGAAGTAAGAATGCTGGAGGGCATGAGCGTGTGTGATGTGAGGTTTGCAGCAATGGGAAAGGGGGTGCGTGAGGTCTTTGCTCGGGCAGGAGCAAGGTCTGAAGTCATGAAATTTGTGGGTCGTGTAGGGAGCTGAACAAAAGAGGGACCGGAGGAAGGAATTCTTGGGGGGAGGCATGAAGACTCAGCTGGTCGCTCTCCTTTTACACTTCCTCTCATGCTTCCTAGGCAACTCTCCTTCCTCGGGTTCACATATCATCTTGTAGGGCATACAATATTGCCTATGTCCATGGATCTGTTCCAGGTTCCCCCAGACACAACAGATGCCCCACGGGCAGAGACTCCTCGGATCCCAGTAGTGGTGTCACGATTCCATTTTAGGACGGTCTCTCTTTGTTCCCCCTTTTTTGTATGATATGATGTCGTTCTCCTATTGTTCTCCATTCCCGGCTGAGTCTCATTGTTCCCCTCATATATCACAAAAACCCATTGTTACATTGATTAGGACGGTTTACCATTGTTCTCCCGTTTTGTACAACAATAACGCCTCCACCTATATAAACCGTAGTAACTACAAAGACAAGCCCTAAGCTTGTTCTCCTGTGCAATACCAGGTTGTTACAAGGTCTTCAGGAAGGCTCACTGCTGCCTGTAAAGTGGTCTTTGTGTCTCTAAGTCTTCTAGCCACTTGTGAAGTGCTAGCTTTCTATCCTCAGTCAGAGGCGACCAGATCTCGAACCCTTGTCAGTATATGTGTGTCGCGTCACGTGACCTCTCGACTTAGTCAAATCCAACTCGAACAGTTGACACGCTGGCCTGGGCGTGACAAGTGGCCCGCGCTGTCGACCCTGCATCGCCAGAACTCATCAATGAACGTGGGGAAGACATAGAAACTTAGCAATGGCAGCATGCATGTGTGTAGGTGGACAAGATCAGGTGTTTTCCTCTTCCAGTGGGTGTTTACAATGATATGCTTTTACTAAGGCATCGGCGAAGACCTGGTCAGCAGGCTCCCATGTGTCATCAGCCACTGAGTAACCCTTCCAGTGGATAAGGTATTGAAGCTTCCTTTGTTGCCCGTGGAAGCAGTGGCTGACCACTTGCTCCACTTTATATTCCTCTTGGTCTTCGATCATTTTCGGTGGTGGCTGTTGATAGTTTGTTCCATGTTTTGAAGTCTCCTTGTAAGGTGTGAGCAAGGAGGTGTGAAACATGGGGTGAATTGTCCAAGCAGGAGGCAGCTCAAGTTTGTATGTGATGGGGGAAATTTGCTTGAGGATTCTGAAGGGTCCATGATGCTTAGGGGTGAGTTTGGCTGATTGGTACGGGACTGTGAGGAACTTAGCTTCGAGCCAGACTTGCTCTCCTTCTCTGTATTGCTCTGGGGGTGCCATTGCCGCTGTTCGGTTGAGGGCTTGTACCGCTGCACTCCTGTGTTCCTTGAGGAGTGTCTGTCTGTCTTCTGCAGTGGCGTTGTTCATCTCTGGCATAATGGCCTCTGCAGCAGTGGGCATGTATCCTAGTAAGACCTCATGAGGACTCAGCTTCATGGTGGCATTTGGCCACTTGTTGTGCACAAAGGATGCAATGGAGAGCCATTCATCCCAGTTGTCCTGTCGTGCCATTGTATAGAGACACAGATATTGCTCTACCCACTGGTTCTTGCATTCTGAGAGCCCATCTGTCTGTGGGTGGAAGGCTGTACTGATATTTCGGTTGATCTTTAGCTTAGTGGTGAGAGCAGTGGCAAAGTGTGATGTGAAACATGGGTCCCTGTCAGAGATCATTCTTGAAGGTACTCCGAACCAAGGGAAGATGTATTGGAGGTATAACTTAGCTATGCCCTCACCAGTGATTGTTGTATTGCAGTGGAGGAATAGCGCTGCTTGCGAGCACCCTTGGTCTACTATCGTTAGTATTGCATCCTTGCCGTTAGACTTGAGGAGTTGTGTGATGAGGTCCATGGCAATAGTATTGAAGGGGCATTCGCTGGGGTCTTCTGGGATGCGATAAAGTGGTACTTTTGCTTTTGAGGTACATATCTTGTTCTGTTGGCATGCAGCGCATCCTTTGACATAGTGCTCAATCCAGGTGTTCATGCCTGGCCACCAATAGTGCTGAGAGACTAGTGTGATCATGTTATCCCTTCCTGGGTGCCCTGCAGTTGGTGAGTCATGATATTGGGCTAAAATATCATGTCTTAGCTGTGTGTCTGTGGGCACCACCCATTTGTTGTCTTTCATGTATCCCTCCAGTATCTTCCTGGCTCCTTTTATATCACACCATTCTTTCATTTCACTGTGGCTCTTTTCTTGTGCTTCCCATACTTGATTGACGATGGTGTATGGCATTGCAATGGTTGTTTTGACAAATAACTTGGGGGGAATAAGTGTTACTGCTTCATTGTTGTGTTCCCCTTTGTCTACACCTGGTGGTTGTGACAGCATGTCAGGTGCGGTGTGGATTTTGCCAGGGACATGCTTGAAGATGAGGTTGAAGTCTTGGAGGTCAGAGAACCAGCGTGCGACACGTTGATTAACCTTTCTTGGTGTTTTCCAGTGTAGGAGGTTAGCATGGTCCATGAGGATAGTGACAGGAGTTTCCATAGCTGCGAGATGCACTCTGTACTTCATGAGTGGCATATGAACTCCTAGGAACTCTCTCTTATAGATGTCATAGTTGCGCTGGGTTGGTGTGAAGGTGGCAGAGTAATACACGACTGGGCAGAGCATTGATTTTTGAGTGTGGGGGTTGATTTCTCCCTCCTGCAAGAGTATGGCTCCCATGCCGTATGCTGAGGTGTCTGTTGCTAGAAAGAAGGCCTTGGTGTAACTAGGTTGTCACAGGATGGGGTGGCTGCACATGAGCATTTTGAGGTGTTCAAAGGCCTGCTGGCATTCTTCCATCCATTTGAAGGTTGCGCTCTTCTTCGTCAGTCGTATGAGTGGGCGTGCAATATTAGAATAGTTTTGGACAAAGTATCTGTAAAATCCAGTGAAGCCTAGGAAGGCACGCACATCAGTAGTGTTCTGTGGCGGTTGCCAATCTGCAATGCCCTTTAGCTTAGCTGGGTCATTTGTACCATTCCATTCTCTAGGATGACTCCTAGGAACTCGATCTTGCATTGTTCGAAGGCACATTTTTCTGGTTTAAGGTATAGGTCATGCTGCCATAGCTTCTCCAGTATGCAGTAGATGCATTCTTCATGGAATTTTGGGTTGTCTCTGGTGGCAATCAGTATGTCATCCATGTAGACGACTAGCCATCCCTCTGCCATCTCTTGGGCAAATATCGTGTTCATATGGTTTGGAATGTTGCTGGGGAGTTCGTCAGTCCAAAGAACATTACTGTAGGTTCAAACAGCCCTTGATTAGTGATAAACGCAGCTTTCCATTCATCTCCTTGCTTGATCTGGATGTTATATTAGCCCCAGCATACATCAAACTTTGTGAAGAGTTTTGTGCCTTGCACTTTCGCTATGAGTTCGGGAATGAGTGGTAACAGGTAACGATTTTTGATGGTCCACTCATTGAGGCATCGGTAATCTTGTACTGGTTGTAGTTTGCCATCCTTCTTCTTGATGAAGAAGAAGGGTGCTGCGTAGGGACTCTTCAAGGGACGAATGTACCCCTTCACTTGTTGCTCTTTCACAAAATCAAGGAGTGCCTTCTGTTTGTCTTGCGTGAGTTGGTATACCTTCCCTGGAATTGTCGCAGGGGCATTAGGCTTCAATTCGATTGTGTGGTCCCAGATCCATGTATCTGGGAAGCATTGTGCAGCTTCTTTGCTGAAGACATGGGCATGGCATTTGTACTTATCTGGTACTTCCTTGCTTCCCTTCTGTGACCCTGCTTGCTCTGCCAGCTTCGATGTGAGTGTCTGTTTCTTGTTCATGACTGGACTTTCTTCCGACATTTGTACTTTTGCAATGTACAGTGAGCTGTTCGATGGCACATATGGGTGGCGCATGGCTCGTCTTCCTGCTGGGGTAGTGTTGCATGTGCCAATCTTTACTTTCTCTTTGCCTAATGTGTGGAGGATAAGGGGTAGCTGTTCAGCCTTGATCTACCCTCTGGCCCAGTCAATATTTGGTTGTGTCACAGCGAACCAAGGATACCCTAGTATCATCTTTTGGTCTCCTAGATTGGTGAGGAAGAAATGTAACTTTGTCCTTTGCTGCCCCATCTGCATCTTGAGGTCTGTATAATGGCTGATGCTTCCATTCTTGTTGAGTGTGCCATCAACATTGTATACTGGCTGCGGTTCTCTCAATCGCTTGGCTGGGAGTTTTAATTGTTGCGTGTAATCTTCATGGATAAAGTTCTCGTTGCGCCTGAATCCAGAAGTGCGATAGCTTCGTCTCTTTTGTGGGAGAGATGAATGAAGGTACACAGCTGCATAGATTTCCAGATTGAGAGATAGATGCCTTCTGCATTGCTCCTCTTTCTCCACACAGATCAGATCATCGTGTCGTATGGCACCTGGTGTGCTTTGCACAAATGAGTAAGCACCACATCACGGTCTTTGATTGCTAGTCCTTCCAACTGGTTACATAGGTCATCGATCGACGGGGTCGTCCCTACACTTGCGCTCAACCCTCCTCCTTGGAGTTCCTGGGGCATCACAAGCGTAGATTTACTTTCTTCTGAGGACGATGTGCACATACTATGGGCGTCGTCAAACAAGTATCCCTCCTCCTCTTGAGGTTGTTCCTGTGGTGCAGCCACCCGCTTCTGCCACTGTCTGGCCTTCTTCTGATGCTTCCTTTCTTCTTTTGTGAGGATCTGAGGCTGAGCATCGCTCTTTTGTGAGGGAATGAGCATATCTTGAGGAACTCCTCTTGTGTTGGTCCATGCTTTGTTATTCTTTTTGCATAGTCTTTGAAGGATCTTGTTTGTCCATGTGATCTGGATGGCTCTGTCCTTGGCCACTTCATAGGTTTGAAACTTTGTAGGCATCCTTGCCTTTACGCTCTGAGTGAGTCCTTGGATGAAGCGCTCCACATGCTCTACTCCCTTCAGGGGTTGCTTGCCAGTATCGTAGGCTGTCTTGAAGTCGGCGATGTACTCATCTATGAAGGGCCATTTCATTTCTACTCTGCCATCACTCTGCCAACGTCCTTTCAGTATGAATTGCTCAAAGAAGGCCTGTACAAAGGCTTCACCCACATGCAGGTCATCACGGTCTTGTTTCTCCAGCCAGTCCAACTGCTGGTCAATCCATCCGTCTACAGCTCCACCTCTGATATAGGCAAGTGTAAGGGCAGCTCTCGAGACTGGAGATGCCAGTGCTGGTTCATCATCGTGAGCAATAAAGTATGCTGCACATTGATAGATGAAGTTCTCAGCTTCAGAGGGGCTCCCCTCAAATATCTTTGCCATCTTCACTGCCACTTCTTTTTCTGATGAGGATTCTGTCCCTTTCCTCAATTCTTCGGCCTCTTGCTTGAGGACTTCCTGTCACATGTATTGCAGTACCATAGGTGGCAACATCATGTCTTCCCAGTCTCTTGGGGAATCATGGATGGATAAGAAGTTGAGTCTAATGTCACGGGGGAAGCTGTGACCTTAGTGAAGTCTGAAGCAACAAGTGCAATGCTTGCAAGTCCCACTTGCGAGGAAAGGTAAACAAGCCATGAATCTCCCCCTGGGGTGACTAGGTCACAAATGCTGTATTCTCCTAGACAAGGAGGCATACAGGGTGGACAGGGACAGGAAGTGAGAGCAATCAGTAAGCAACTAGCCTGCTCACAAAGCAGAAGTCCTAATCCAGCACACTGACTAAAGTGCTGACTGATGCTGAGTGATACTAAAGAGCTTCCCAAGCTCTTACTCATCGCCTCTGACTAACTGTTAGTCATGCACAGTCATCCTGCTTACTCCAGGGCTCTGTCTTTGTCATCCTGCTCCTAGGGCATCCTAGAAGCCATAGTCCATGCGGTATTGCGTGCGCTGGCCCGAGACCACATACCCAGGCCACGTTGCCAAATCCTAGAGTAAATGTCCATCTCCTATACTTACCAAACCTCAACACCTTGTCTGCCCTCTGGAAGCTCACCAGCCCCTTCATTGGGCTCTAACCTCAACTCCTGATGTCCCCACAGTTCATGTAGCCTGGTGGCTAGCCACGCTGTGACACATTGTGTACTCAATTCCAGTGGAGCTCCAGAATGAGGTCCCATTGACTGGAGCCCGTCGCTCAGCACGGGCAAAGAACTCTCTGGCTTCATGATAGGCATGTGAGTCTCAAGGCTCACAATGAGGATTCGACAGAAAGTGGACTTTTGGCCAACTCGTGGGTTCACTGCATCACTGTATGCCAGCCAGGCACTTGTGCCACCAGGGGAACAGCCATTTGTTCTTCATGCTCAGGCTGGCCCAAACCGCAAAACTATTATGATGTAATCAAGTTTCTCAAACCAAACACACTGAACGTGCCCAACTCAAGAAACTCCAGCTCTTGTGTGACTCTCTTCATCATCAGCATATGTGAAGTACAGCTGCTGCCATAAATTTCTGTTCTTGTGGTTTTGCATCCCATCTAGTCTCCAGATCGCTCTACTACCCTCGCTTCTAAGTTGGTCATGAGCCAAGTCAAGCTAATACCTGCAAAATCATAGCCCTGGCTGCTGTGGCTGTACATCTGTCAAAGAGCCTGATTGATGATAACTCATTGTACTCTAGATCAAATGTTGCCTTGACGCATGGGAGAATGGCTGGTATAAGAAGATGGATTTTACAGTGGAATCATATAGACTGATCTACCATGCTGTTTTGGCACTAGTCAAAAAGCTGAAATGAGATACATACCATTGGAACAAGTCCACAGCTGCCTGACATGCTTGGGCAGAGAGTGCCAGGTAAGTTATTTTCATATTCTCATTGGAAATTACTAATGTTTGTGAGAAGGTTTCAGGCCTACCCAAGTGAAGGGCTTGGAGCGATGGATATGAAAATACTGTATATCTTGACTGATGTTGCGTTGTAAGGATTGGCCTTACTTCTGTTACTATTTTGTTCAATTATCCTTCATCCTTGCCTTTCAGTCCTGTCTCATCAGTCCAACTCCTGCATTTACCTCAGCCTCTCTTGCATCGGCTCACTCTGCCCTCATCACATTGCCCATTCAACAGGGCTGTTCCTGTCTCCCCCCATCTTTCATCTTGCTCAATCCCTCATCACCTTGTCCCACACGCATCCTTGTGCTGCACTGCCCAAGTCCCATGCCACTCATCGTTGCCACCATGGAGGCCCTCTCAAGCCAACTCGCCTTAAGTGCAAGTGACTCCATGTTGTCCACACCACCTGCGCTTGTCGGCCTCATGCCATCGCAGGCCAACACAATTGGAGGGATAGGGTTAGATTTAGTCTTGGAGTCCCATAGCCTCGTATGCTCCACCTTGCTTCCTTTCATCTATTTCCCCTTTTCCTTTCACAATACTTTCTTCTCCTTTGTTCCACCATTCGCTTCTATGATACCGCCTGCACTGACTTCAGTACTATGACCTTGAAAGACCATGCATAGGTACCAACCCCCCCCCCCCCTGTACTTAAACCCCTTCACCTGAATTCACAGAACATGTCTGTGCCCCATGTCTGCCTCAAGATCCCCCTTTTCCCTTGTTTCCCTTTTGCTCACCCTCTATCTCTCCCTGGTCTTCGCTTCCCCTCAGGCGGCATTGCAGCACTCATGGGCCGTTCAGCATTGCATTGGGACTTGCTTGGTATTGTGATACATGATACATAAACTACAGTCATAATTGAATATATTCTCCATTTATTTTGCAAACAATGTATGAACCAGGAAGTGAGAGCTGCAATAACCAGGAAGTGACAAGGCACTAGGCTTGCTAGGTATCTCAAAAGTGTGCTATGTTGTGCTCCATAGCACTCCATAGTGCTTCATAGTTAATAGCTGAGCTATGTAGCGCTACAAACACCCAGCCTCATTATGGCAACTACAGTGGCTATATCTGCTATGTACTGTATCCCTACATAGTGCCTGGCAGCACACTCTGGTTTTGTTGATGTAGGGACTTTTAGCTACCTTGTACTGGCAAGTTGAGTCTCCTGTCAATCACAGTGACTTACTCTTCATCTACTATTCAAGCCAGAGCAAGGTGGGTGAAGAGAGGTTGCCAAGGAGGGGGAGAGGCAACAGGAAGAGGGGATGGGGTAGAGGTAGGGCGGTAAGAGGATGGGGCAAAGAGGGGCAAAGACAAAAGACAAACTGAACATGTTTGGTCGATGTTTGGTTGTGGCTGACGCGTGTCCCAATCCAACAAAAATTCAGCTAAGTTGTGATACAAAAAAAAATGGCCCTTCCATGGTTTGAACTGGGGAACCTTCACAATGATGACTAAGTAAAAAAAAGGCAAAATACCAACTACACCACAAGGGCAATGTATATATTTCCTCTGTCTAAATATCTCACAACATAGCTCCAACTTTTGCACTTAATGAAATTTCCTGACTTTTTTTTCAGCCTTAAAAATAAACCAAATTTTATTTTATTTGACTTGTTGACCTTTTGAACTTTTATGACTTGTCAGGCCTTGTGGGCTGGTGTGCAAGCTCAAAAGCAATGAAAAGTGACCAAAAGCAAAAAAGGTTTTTTGTCAATTTACTGATGTGACTGTATAGGTACAGTATAGCACACAGGGACAGAGAGGGTTCAGTGCACTTCTCCTACACCTAGGTCCATCGCATACCTCACGCAAGGTCCTTAAGACCCCAGGCACAGACCCAGCCAGGTCATCTACCCCCATGGGCTCAACATAGCCTGCTAGTTGGAGAAAACAGCAAACAAGACTGTTTACTCACTGTGTTAAAACAGTTGTGAGTGGTAGAGCTTGTTGTAGTAGTTGTAAAATTAGAGTGCAGGGCCCATAACCTGATGAAGTTGCAGCAAGTGGGTCTGGGACACAGAGATGACTCTGTAGGAGATGAGGTGTCTTGCTCACTCCCAAAGGTGTATTTATACACTCTGTGGTCTACACATGTACATAAGCTGTCACTACCAAGGGTTTGATAGCAACAAAAGACTATAACTAAGTCTTTGCTGTGACTTAAAAGACAGATAGAGATAGATGGGTTCCCGCTTGCAGTGCTGCAACACTGTAGCCACCCCTTAGAGCAGAATGAGAGATGAAGAGTAAGTCACTGTGATTGACAGGAGACTCAACTTGCCGGTACAAGGTAGCTATGAGTCTCTACTTATAGAAGGGAGGGATCCTAGGATCCAAAGGGGTAACTGTACTCTGTATAGTAAAGAGAAACTAAGACGCAAACTGGGAACAATGGGAGACACTAAGAAGAGAACAATGGCTGCATCTAAATGGAGTTGACAGTGGGTCACAGGGACCCAAGGAAGCATGTGATCCTAGAGAACAATAAGGGTCACACAGGAATGGGGTGCAAGCCAAAAAAATATAGTACAGTGCCTCAGGTGCACACAAGAACAAATGGTCTAAACAGACTCCTGGCCAGTTCCACAGCTTACAGGAGCACAAGCAGTTGAATGCTTACCCCAGGCCGGTTACATCACCCTTCCACTAGAAGGGACGTCCTCGTCCATTCTTCATTCCTGATCGTTGCCCCAGCTGAGGCTTGAATTCATCAATTCTAATGTGGCAGACCTTGTCCACCAGCCACACTGCGATGAGGCAATCCTCTGAGGCAGACTTGGCCTGAGTAACAGCCCTAAGATTCGCCTCCACCCGCTTGTTCTCCCACTGGAGTCAGTCGCCCTCCTGGTCAAGACGGTGGTACCGGAGGACCTCGGCGTGGATGGTCCAGTCATTGAGCTCGAGGAGAGCCTCCTTGAGCGGCCAGTAATTGACATGGTCCCCCCAAAGTCGGGCCCAGAGCCAGTGAGGAATGGGCTTGAGGGGCTTATCCCTAGAGTCCTGGCACGTGTATAGTTCAACCATGCATGCGTTGGATTCCCCCCTCACTGAGGTGGGTAATCCGGCCACTTGTCTGTCGTCAAGCCTTTTGATGAAATGGGTGAACTGCTCGCCATCCTCAGTAGGGATGGTGAAGTCTGGGAGGCAGCCGTCATTCTCCTGGTAGCCCTTGGGACACTCGATCAACTCCTCAAGGACCTTGACCTGCTCCTTGAGGGTGATCCACTCCCAGTTGATGTCATTGCACTGTCTCCTGAGGGCGCTAAGTTGCTTCTCCTCGTCAACGCGGTGCTGCTGTATGGTGGTGGTGAGCCCCTTGATGAGGGCTTGTAGCTGGGCAGGGGTAAGGTTGTCATGGCTGTCAACAACAGCCAATACAGTGGCAGAGGAGAGGGGTCCCTTCCAATGGTCACTGGTCTCAAGGTTGTGGAAGGGGCCTGAAACTGAGATAACTCCAGGGCTGATGGTGAAGGTGGGGACAGCAACAGGCTCTGAGGTGGCCCCAGTGGTTGCTGATACAGGAGTCTCCTCTCCTGGATATTGGAGTTCCATCAGCTCAAAGCCTCTGGGGAGACGGGGTGCTGGGACTGGGAGAGGAGAGGATGTGGTGGATGGGCCAGACATGCTAGTTCTTCAGCTGTGAGAGCAATGGTGGGATGGGAATGAGGAGTAGAAGCTACGAGAGCTGCTGCTTTTGCTGGGGGTTTCTGCTTCCCTTTTATGTCGTTCAAGGGCTGGCACTTGTGATACTCCCAAAGGAGATCCAGGGCAAACACCTGGTCAGCTGGTTCCCAGGTATTGTCACTTTCAGGTTAGCCCTGCCACTTTATCAAATATTGCAGGGTCTTCTTTCTTCCATGGAACCTATGGTTTCTGATCTGTTCCACTTTGTATTGTTCTTCTCCTCCCACAAGGTCTGGTGATGGTCGGGTATAGTTTGGTCCGTATTCATTTGTCTCCTTGTATGGGGTTAGTAGCCCAGCATGGAACACGTTGTGGATTTGCCATGAGGTGGGTGATACCCTCAGGACAGTACTTCCATACCATTACTTACCTTGTGGACACTTCCTTCATGTGTGATGTAGCACCATGACCCCGAGTCATGAAGCATGTGACTCCTTATGAGTCACATGATCCACCTGAAGCTTCTGACTCGTGCTAGTTATTTCTGACTCGTCCTGGTAGCATCTAGTAGGATCCGTGGTAGTGATTCTCGACTGTATATAAGTCAGTAGTTTTGTACCGCTCAAGCTCTAAGCTTGAGTTGAATCATACTTTGTGCTTTTCATTTTGAGTGACCAAACCCCACAAACTAAGTCTATCGACTTGAGTTCGCAAACCCTTGTTTCACTTGTGTGTTTCTAAATCCTATTGGACATGCAATTCACACATGTTACAGCGGGGATGTCCACGAGGTACGCGACTGGGGATACTTCTTTTAGTACTTTGAAGGGGCCGTACCATTTTGGGTTCAACTTGGACCCTTGATGTGGGAGTTTTAGGTGGGTCGCTTCAAGCCATACTTGATCTCTGGGTTTGAACTGAGCCAGTGGAATATTCTGTGCCCCCTGATTGATTGCCTTGGTGGCCCTTTCTCTCGCTTCTTCCATCATTCATACCCTTGTTTCGGCCATCTCATTATTTGTGGGGGTGTTGTCAGCCGGATGCAGTGGTGGCTCATATCCCCAGAGGATTTGATTGGGCGATAGCCCAGTGGTGCTGTTCCTCCAGTTGTTATGTACTGCTGTTGCAATTGGAAGCCATTCTGTCCAGTCTTTGGGTTGTCCTGCCATCACCAATCTCAGGTACTGCTCCATCCATTGGTTCTTTTGCTTGGAAAGTCCATCAGTTTGGGGGTGGAATGCTGTGGACAGATTCTGCTGGATGCCCAGTCATTTCATGAGTGCTTTCCCAATGTGTGAGGTGAATCGTGGGTCTCTGTCGCTGATTATCTTCTTAGGGAGGCTGAACCATGGGTAGATGTGTTTCAGGTATAACCAGGCCATGCCTGGTCCTGTGATAAAGGTGTTGCATGGCAGGAAAATTGCCATGCACGAGCATCCTTGGTCTACGATAGTGAGTATGGTGTCCAGGCCATTCCATAGGGGTAACCCAGTGATGAGGTCCATTGTGATGCTTTGAAAGGGCATTCTGCCTTCTGGTGTGGAGATGCAGAATAGAGGAGTTTTCTTCTTGTGGGTGAGGATCTTCGCTTGTTGGCAGGTTGCACATCCTTTGACATATTCTGCTATCCAGGTTTTCATCCCCGGCCACCAGTGCATTAGTTGTACCTTTCTTAATGTTTCATCTCTGCTGGGGTGTCCTGCCATAGGGTGATCATGGGCGTGGGATACAATGGCCCTCTTTACTTCTTTCACATTGGGGACTATAGTTGGCCTTGCGTAGTTGTGGGGACTGTTTTGGCTGTGCTGATCCATTCTGGGGGGAATATAGTGATTCCTTTATTGTCTTCTTCCCCCAGGTCTGCTCCTGGTGGCCTTGAGAGTGCGTCGGCTGCTGTGTTTGTCTTTCCTGGAATGTATTCCAGGGTGAAGTCATATTCCTGCAGGTCTGCATGCCATCGTGCTGTCCTTCTGTTTAGATTTTTTGGAGACTTCCAGTATTGGAGGTTGGCATGGTCTGTACAGATGATGAATGGTGTTTTAGTCCATCCCAGGTATTGTTGCCAGTGTGCTAGTGACTTCATGATGGCCAGCAGTTCCCTTTCATAGATGTCATAATTCTGCTGGGTGGGTGTAAAAGTGGCGGAGTAGTAGGCGATGGGATGGAGGACAGGTTTGTGTCTTTTGGCAAGTGTAGGTGTGTTATTTTCTCCCTCCTGTGAGAGTATGGCCCCCAGGCCGTATGCTGAGGCGTCCACTTGTAATATGAATTGTTTATTGAAGTCTGGTTGTTTGAGCACTGGGCTTTTGCACATGAGGGTTTTTAGAGTCTCAAATGCTTTGTGCTGCGGTTCATCCCAGTGCCAGGGCATGGTTTTCTTTATGAGGTCAAGGAGTGGTCTGGCTATCTTCAAGTAGTTGGGTATGAAGTATCGATAATACCCTGTGAAGCCCAAGAAGCTTCTCATATCTTTGGGCTTCCTTGGTTGTGGCCAATCAGCTACTCCTTGTAGTTTTTGCGTGGCCATCTAGAGCCTCCCTTTTCCTACATTGACTCCAAGATATTTGATCTCTTCTTTCTCAAATTTGCATTTCTCTGGTTTTAGGTAGAGGTCGTGTGCTGCCAGCTTATCCAGGATTCTGTGGACATATTTCTGGTGCCTCTGCTTGTGCTGTTCCTCAGTTTCGTGGGGTAGTTTAGCCATATGGATAGCAAGGTCATCCATGTATACCGAGAGCCATCCCTCTCCCACTTCTGGCCTGAAAATTGTGTTCATCATCATTTGGAACATTGCTGGTGAGTTGGTCAGACCGAAGAACATTACTGTGGGCTCGAAGAGGCCTTCTGGGGTGAGGAATGCTGCTTTCTACTCATCCCCTTCTTTGATTCAAATGTTGTTGTACCCCCATCACACATCGAACTTAGTGAAGAGGGTACATCCACTGAATCGGTCTATTACCTGTGGGATCAAAGGTGAGACATTTCTGTTCCTTTTCGTCCATTTATTGAGAGGTCTATAGTCTTGCACTGGTCTCAGTTTGCCATCTTTCTTTTTATGAAGAAGAAGTTTGCTGCATAGGGGGATTTTGAGATGCAGATGGTTCCCCTTTTTAAGTGGTCTCTGATGAACTTGTGGACCTCCTCCTTCTCCAGTTGTGTGAGTGGTAGTAGTTGCCCTGGCAGCAACACTGGTGCTCCTGGCAGCAGTTCAATAGTGTGGTCCCAGACCATGTATTGAGGGAGCCTCTGGGACTCCTCTTCACTGAACACTTTTAAGTGTCTTTGGTATTCTTCTGGCACCTTGGTTTTCTCCATCTTTTCTGCAGTACTGATGGTGATCCTTCCTAGCAAGTACTGTGGTTGGTACCTGCTTATGGGTCATGGTACGTTTTTTATCCTTGGGGTGTATTGTGCTTTGGCTGCATTTGGTGCTGAGAGGACAATGGGGAGATGGCTCATGTCAATCGATCCTCTCTTCCAGTCAATTTTTGGCTGAGTGGCAGCAAACCATGGGTACCCCAGAATGGCCTTGTGTTCTCCTAGGTCTGACAAGAAGAACCTGTGTTTGTTCTTTGTCTGCCTGTTTGGACTTGCAAATCAGTGTAAAACCTGAGTGATCCACTTTTGTTTTCCATTCCATCAACGTTGCATAGTGGTCTTGGCTTGGCCAGTTGTTTGATGGGGAGCTTAAGCCATCTTGCGTAGGACAAATTCATGAAGTTTTCAGTGGCCCCTGAGTCCACTAGTGCTGGTGCTTCGGCTCTTTTCGCGATCGATCATACATAGAAGCGAACTGTCATTGACTTTCTATTTGACATGTATACATTGTTGATGCTGTTTCACCTGAGTAGTGCTGACCTAATCAGGCTGAGGGAAAATCCTCAGAGGTTCCCATTTCCTTTGCCAGGTGCTGCTGGTCTTCCACCGTCATTCTCTGGAGGTGGGCACACACGGTTGCCACTGAATCTTCTTCAACGTCTCTCATCTCCTGGTCTTCGTTGAAGTTGATGAGGTTGGCTTGGTTTTTGCCATTCCATTTCATGTTTTGGAAGGCCTGCTTAGGCTTGCTGGGGCAATTTCTGGTGAAGTGTCCTATGATTCTGCAGTTGAAGCAGGCATTGGTGTTACCAAAGCCTGTTACGTTGCCTTGGCTCCTTTGTCCTTGTCGCCAGTTTCCTCCTCTTCCCCTTCCTCTCCAATTAGTGGGGGCATGGCCTCTGCTGAGGTCCATGGGTACTGGGGTGTTCCTCATAGAATATGGGGCATTGGAGGAATTGTATTGTGGGTGTGGTGGCGCTCTCCACTGGTTATTAAACCCTCCTCCCTGGGTTTGCCTTGGTGTGGGAAAGTTGGGCCTGAATGCCCCTCCTGCTGCCAACTGTTTTCTAATGCCATCCATAAGAGATTGGGACTGGCAAAGTGATTTGACACTTTCTTTTGCTTCCTCATAGGTGAGGGGTGTTGGAGGCAATAGGGTTTTGTCTAAGAGGTGCATTGGCAATCCTCTCAGGAACATGTTGTAGGTTTCATGATTTCCTACAGTATACTGGGCCTTCCTTAGGAGGCTTTCGAATCAGGAGATGTATTCATCGAATTTATAGTCCCTTAGCTTGCAACCAAGTAGGTCGTTTCAGCCTTCTGGGATGCTTGTGAGTCCTGCAACTGTTCTTGAAACTCATCCAGGAATTGATTCCATAGGTCAGGGATGTTGTCTTGGGGCATGTTGAGGCCATCTAGCCAGGTGCCCATGTCCCTGGCCCATTGGGCCACTTCTTTGCCTTTGATGAGTGTAAGGGTGAAGGCAACCTTCTTGAAAGGGGAGTCATATCCTGCTACTCTATGATTGACCCTTAAGTATGCTTTGACTTCTTCTATGAAGTCATCTGCCTTTGATCTGTCCCCATTGAATACTTGGGGAAGTTGTCCCATAGCCTTGGCATTGGCTGCAGGTGGGATCGGTTGCTGGGGAGCTACAGCTTGTCCTGGCCCTCCTGGCCCTCCTGGGCCACCTGGACCACCTGGCCCCCCTGGGCCACTGGGTCCACCCGCTGGGGGTCCCTTCCTCAGGGCTTGGCACATGCTTTGCCTTATTCTTTCTTTGGCAGTTAGATTTGCTTGTATTGGTTGGGTGGATGCAGCCGTTGCCGCATGGGTGGCAGTCTGGGTTTAGGTGGTGGTAGACATGATATGAATGATACTGGGGGTTGGGTTTCCTTCTGACAAGGGTCCTAGAGGGATTTCTGGTGCTGGGTGGAACGTGTGAATTGGCGTGTGCATGTGCACTGGCATGTTATGCTCAGACGCAGTGGGGCTGCTCTTCAATTCCTCTTGGATCAGTGCAAGTCTGATCTGGTTATCTAATTCTTTGTCTTCCTCCACTGAAGGTGTGTCTTCTGCTGGGTCCTCAAATGTAATCACTGAGCTTCTTAAATCGTACTCCTAGCTTGTACTGGTCTTGCTCTGTGCTCCAATGGACTTAGTACCAGTCTCCCTTATAGTGACACACTTGTGGGGAGTTCTTCTTGACCCTTAGGTCCTGGTCTAGTAGTAATAGGATGGGGTGTCCTCTGGGGTTGTACTCGTGGAACTTGTCAACTTCTTGTACTTGTGAATTTGGTCGTCCAGATGTCACCTCTCTCCAGTGGATGATAGTTCCTTTCTTGTCAAAACTGCTAGCTGTGATGTAAGAAAGTTGAGTCTAATGTCACCGCCAAGGGTTTGACAGCAACAAAAGACTATAACTAAGTCTTTGCTGTGACTTAGAAGACAGATAGAGATAGATGGGTTCCCGCTTGCAGTGCTGCAACACTGTAGCCACCCCTTAGAGCAGAATGAGAGATGAAGAGTAAGTCACTGTGATTGACAGGAGACTCAACTTGCCAGTACAAGGTAGCTATGAGTCTCTACTTATAGAGGGGAGGGATCCTAGGATCCAAAGGGGTAACTGTACTCTGTATAGTAAAGAGAAACTAAGACACAAACTGGGAACAATGGGAGACACTAAGAAGAGAACAATGGCTGTGTCTAAATGGAGTTGACAGTGGGTCACAGGGACCCAAGGAAGCATGTGATCCTAGAGAACAATAAGGGTCACACAGGAATGGGGTGCAAGCCAAAAATATAGTACAGTGCCTCAGGCGCACACAAGAACAAATGGTCTAAACAGACTCCTGGCCAGTTCCACAGCTTACAGGAGTGCAAGCAGTTGAATGCTTACCCCAGGCCGGTTACATAAGCCCTTAGGGGGTGACTAGAGGTGTCCACAATATTGCATATACAGTGTAGCATAATGCAGAAACTGTCATGGCGCGGCTAGCTGCTAAGCTACGTGAACCGCGGGGACATCAGGAGTTGAGGTTAGAGCCCAAGGA
>QLOT01005922.1:1729-12094 GCA_003313875.1 Russula aff. compacta | reverse complement strand
AGCTTCACCAAGCTCCTTCCTTGGGCTCTTCATCGTCTATCAGCCCTCCAGGGTCCCACCAGACCCTATCCTTGGGCTCTAACCTCGACTCCTGATGTCCCCGCGGTTCACGTAGCTTAGCAGCTAGCCGCGCCGTGACAGACTCCTTGACGTCCCTAAGACGGCAAGTTGAGTCTCCTGTCTCAATTCATATCGTTTCCCCTTTCCTTTCCCCTTCCCCCTTCTGAGGAGTGGCTACTGCATTGTAGTGCAGCAAGCAATAACTCCTACTCTATCAGTCGTCTAAGTCGCTGTGAGACTTAGCTCAACCTCTTAAAGAACTACTAGGCAACTATTGACCTGGTCTATTGTTGCGGCCAAACCCTTGGCGGTGACACAAACGGCAACCAGTGCGCCCCCTTTTACTACCTTAGTTCTTTACTGATGTTTTGTCCCTTACACTCAATACAAACGATTGGCAACCTGTACACTGCGCACCGGCCTTTGATACCCCGGAATCGTAGGTGTACATGCCTGTATTTAAGCAAGCCTCTTCACTCGAGGATGGCAGTAGAACTCCGTACGCGGAATCTCAGTGTGTTTTTCATTTTCCCTTTCTCTCGCATGTCCTTTCGTCTCTTATCACCTCGCTTCGCACCGTATCACATTGTATCTCCGCATCCCGACCTCACGCCCACGAAACCGCCCCGTTTCGTCACGACCCAACACCCTCATTCTCCTTTGCACGCTATCGACAACTTCATGCCTTCTGCCTGTCGCTTGCCCTCAAGTGATCCCCCATTTCCTATCTTATCTGTTGCACAACCCTCGGGCGCTACTACCTTCGCAGCACTGGCGTGCTAACACTGGATTGTCACTGCATTCTTAGGCGCCCACGGTGTACATTGGCCTTCCTGTGAAGTATGGAGGTCGCATGCACCACAATTAGACTCCACCCAGTTGTCCGACCCTTCTTTCTTCTCTGGCAGGAAACGTCCTTGTGCCCTTGTGTCGTCGTGCCTTGAGTCGTGCCTCGTCCCTATTTCCGTGATCGTAAATTGGCAACACTTGGTCCCGCGGATATCCGTCAACTGCGACATTGTCAGCTGTTCTCGAGACACTCCTTACGTGAGGACTCTATTTTGGGCTTGGGACTTGGACAATTGACTTTTTGAACCAGCTCATAATATAATTCACAGTATGTTCGAGCCTCCTCTCCTCTGGTGCGCCTGCTGCACTTGAGGCAAAGTCGAAGCTTCTAGCAATCGCATCGATCTTGTTGTCGAGTTTGATACCTTTTGTTACTTCCAAAAGCGTTTATTTTGTGCCGAGATAGGGCGTCATACATAGTGACTCGGTGGCTGTATCTTCTCGCGAACCCCAATAGGGCTGTGTGCTTATCCATAGTCATAGTCGTGCACTAATTGTGACAACAGAGATTCCATCACGTGCAAACCCCGTTCAGATTCATGACATGGAGCTTGAAGTTTTCCCTTGCCATCCACCATCTATCCACATCTCTTCGACACTCGATCCACCATTTCATCAAGCTTCCCATCTTGGAAATGCGCGAAGCATAAGATTGATTGATGACATCTGATGACCATTTAGGTTCGTGCAATATTTACTCTGCCAATCGATTAACGCATGCGTGTATTGTTTATCCCGGCTCGAGGCAAAAAAGGGTAGTGTACCAACCGGGATAAAGAAGTGCCCATCGATGTGCAACTTCCGAAAATATAAAACGGTCATATTGAGGGAGACAAAGGATGTACTATGCTGCCCCCTTCCATCCCATTTTCAGGATGTTTCTGCTCTATGTGCCTTGTCAGAGTACTCCGGCGGCGGAATTCCTTCGGGCAGAATGAACATTTCCGCATGTCGCGTTGCTTCCCGTGCACCGATGACCTGCAGTGTCGTCGTAGGGTGTGCCTGTCATAGAACGGCTTTCCGCCACACCCAGTACACTTCCACACTTCGCCATCATAAAGCATCAACCTCTTCCACCTCTCCCTATCCGTCTCCTCTTCGTCATGAAGATCTTCTGTCCTCTCCAGTTCCCCGAAGACCTTCGCGCTCCCCTCTGTCCATGCCTGGTCTACGTTCTCGGTAGGTCCTGGGGTTGCGATGGTTGGCCCCAGTGAGAATGATGGGAAAACTCCTTGTGGTGGTGCCACAAGTGCCTCCATTTCGAGTGCGCAGTGACCAAGCTCGGATTTTTCAGTTATGACTGCTGGGGTCCCATGGACAGGCAGCTCTTGGGACACACCCCTCTGAGCACCTGCCCTGGTCCTAGTATCCTCTCCTCCCGTGATCCTTCTCCTCTTAGGATTTCTCGCTTTCTGTAGGTCAGCACTACGCAAATCCTCGCACTAGACTATTAACTCACCTGGTCCTTCTCTTAGATCAGGCTCTGGTGGTTCCTGTCGCTTGCGAAGCACATGATCGACCTCTCACACCCACAGCTCTCCCAGTTCCTGGCCAATCTTGATCATGTTTGCGCCAATCCAAGCAAAGTCCTCATCTGAGAGACTGATGAAGTGCTGGAAAGTTTCAGGGATGACGTAGTGAACATCGGGTTCGGGAGGTGTGGTTCGGTGATTCGGGTCCACCTAACGCGTCTCATGGTAAGCACACTTCTCTACGTAGGCTGGCTGTGGCTTACCACAATACTCCAAGTGAATAGCTCTGGGAGCTTTTGAATTTTCGCATCAGATTCCCACGGGCGTGACAGACCGACGCTCTGGCTCGCAATCGATCTAGATAGTAAAATTACAGCAAAATTATTAAAATTAAAATAATCCCTGAAAATATTTATCAAAAATAAACTCAATTTGTGGAAAGCTTTTGTGGCTAAATGCAAGGGAGGGACGTGTTTCCAAACAACCCATCCCCATCACCCTCACCGACGACAACAACGTTGCCCCATCCCGTCCCATCGCGCGCCCTTGGAATGAAGACTGGACCGAGTGCCTGCCCAGCCGAGCCCGATATAGACAACATCGGGGACCAAACACATGCCATCCCAGAGGAGCAAGCACCTACGGAGCGCGGATCAAGCGCGCCCACCATCCGCAATCACGGTGATGGCGGGAGACTGCGCAGGTGAAGAAGCGGACGGTGGAGGTACCGCGTGCGCTGCCAGGCAGATATGACGGTGCAGCATGCGTACAGCACTCTTGTGGGCCTCCCCCACAACGCACGCAACATCACCCAATGCGCCCTCATTGGCCTGCCCTCGCGAGTTGTACGGCACCCTTGTGGGCCTCCCTTGCAGCCCGTGCGACACCACCTGACGCGCCTCCGTTGGCCAGCCTCCTGCAGACGCGGAATACATGGTGCCCTTATGGATCTAGCCCGCAGCGCACGTACGCAAGCACCTCCGTCACGCCTGTGTGCACATGATATTGCAGCATGGCACCCTTAAGTCTTGCCTGCAGCAACTGCCCGTCCCGCCCCCATAGTCCGCCCTTCGCGTGCGCGTGTGCAACATCGCATGGTGCCCCTATCGGTCCGGCTCGCAGCGCACACACGCGAGGGCGCACAGCACTACTCAACTGCCCTCAATCGCCTGCCCCACGTGCGCACACAATGTCCCACGGCGCCTCTTTGTCCATGCCATGATCCAGTTTTAATCCAGTGATATGCATGGTGACACCAACGCGCCGTGGTGGACAAACCGCAGCGAATGCACATGTGTGTGTGCAACCGGCCTGGAGTGGTGCTGTGCACCGCGCTCCTGTAAGTTCTAGAACCGGCCATGTGTGGAGATCGATGAGTCATTGTGGAGTGGTGAGTCACTGTGGAGCTGTGCTATTATTGTACGACATAAGAGTCATTGTGGAGTGTTCTATTACTGTACCGGATCATGACTCACTGTGGAGTAGTTATTCTTAGGATACCTAGTCATAGTGGAGCAATGCGCTGGCATAGTTATTCTTAGTACTTGTCTTGTAGTATAAGTAGGACTCCTTGATGTCCCTAAGATGGCAAGTTGAGTCTCCTGTCTCAATTCATATCGTTCCCCTTTCCCCTTCCCACAGAGGAGTGGCTACTGCATTGTAGTGCAGCAAGCGGTAACTCCTACTCTATCAGCCATCTAAGTCGCTGTGAGACTTAGCTCAACCACTTGAAGAACTACTAGGCAACTATCGACTTGGTCTATTGTTGCGGCCAAACCCTTGGCGGTGACAGTGTGCCTGCGCGTCCATCATGGTCGCGCCCCTCCGCCACTGCGCCCCCGAGTGCCTGCACAATCTCCATCGTGCCCCCTTCTTCTACTGCACCCCTCCACTACTTTGTGTTCGCGCCAGCCTTAGAAATTGCTTGTATTTTACACTATATAAACAACTTAGAGAAAAAGAGAAAAATAAATGACTTGGAAAAACAAAGCGACGGAGTTAAAAATAAATTCATTGTTTGTGTAAACAACTTATTAAATTAAGTTTAATCTCCATTTTGTTTCGAGATATAACACTTATCATTTGAAATGTACGGAAAGTGCCGTGCTTCTCAGCCAAACAGCGGGGCTCTCACGTGATGTAACCTGATGCGGAAAGTAGCCAACTAACGGTGCCACGTCGTGACGACCACGGCAAATTGTCTCTGTCTCTGACTTGGACTCAAAACTACCAATAGTACCACGACTCACTGCGGATGCATGACATCCCTCACCCCAGACTGTGTAGAATTCATCCATGCGCTCTTCACCCATATATTATTCCCCTACCCATTTGGAGCTGGCTCTGGACCTGTCCTCTCTTTCTTCCTCACACTTCTCAGGGTTTGTCAGTGGCTTCCGACACTCTCCCAAGTTGGTCACAATGAAAGTAATGAACCCTAAGAACCAATTACCCGCGAGAGCACTGTAAACTGGTCTATCCAACAAGGCGCTGTAGCTTCAAGAAGTCGGGCGTCCCGAGACCCGTCACCTGCAGGCCGAAAAAACCCGTGAGTGCTATCCCAGGGAAACAATACGTCGAAGTGTGGTCCTCACTGGATCCCACCCCTCCATAGCTGAGAATCCTGGCGTCCCGCAACCGGGGTTCGAGCCAGAGGTGATATCGTTGAACCCCGTCACGGCCTTGGAATAAAGCAGAGGATTAAGGAATCCGAGTGGCCGTTTCCCCTTTGAAATCAAAAAGTCATTCAGGAGGGAGATGACACCTGCCGCAGTCTGTTGCAGAGTGAGCAAATGTCCTGGGTAAAGGAACTGGTGAAACGTACCGGCGTTGAGCAGCTTGTTCCAGCGCCGTTCACCACGTTTCCATCCCACACGACTTGGAAGTTCGTCGCCTGAGCGGAGATATCTGGGTACCCGCGGCCAGAACGGCTAAAGAGTCTGTCAGCTTTTCTGAGATCTCGGTATTATCCAAAAAATGAAGCTAAACACACTCATAATGGCCTCGATTTTTGCTACCAATTTTTTTGAGGTACGTAGAGACCGCACCGTTCTGGTAGCGCGGGCGTTTAAAGTAGTTGGAAAAGCCTCCACCCGAGAAGTTGGCCGCCACCTCAGGGTTCACTCCGGTCGTGCCACCGACGGTCGTCACGAACGGGCCTGACAAAGCATTATCAAGCTAAGTTGCGCATATTATTCTTTTTCGGAAAAAGGAAAAAAACCCACAAGATGCAGGGAAAGTGGGGGCGAATTGGACGACTTTTGTGCTGTTATTTAAGAGGCAATCCCCTTCTCCAACGCCATAGTCACCACTCGCGAAGAGAACGCTGACGCCCCTCGCGCCGAGTTGAGCAAACAGATCACATACACATTTCGCATACTCCGGCGGGACCGTCTGCTCGTCATCGCCATATGATGTACTGATCGTCTGTGGGATCGTCGTCTCATTCTGGCTCAAGATGAATTCGAGCCACTCCAGATATGGCTCGTTCGTGTTTTTGGGAGTCGCGTCATCCGGTTTGAAAGGTGGGGAGCCGCCCGTGCTGTAGAAGATGCTCCGCGTCGGGTAGGTGATCGACTCGGCGTATTGAATGTCAAGGTCAGCCTGTGTGATGATGGTACAGGCCGTGACATATACACTCGCGCAGGATGCACTGGACGCACCTCCCCACCAGGTTTAGTCTCGTTATTGATCCCTCCGTTGACCGTCTCAACCGAGAACGTAGCGGCCTTGGCATCCGCGCGGAAGAGCGTCATGAACTTGGTCAAGTCGGAATGGCTCGCATACTGTCCCAAGTAACCCGTAATGCCAAGTTTGTTCTTGTACGGCGCTCGCGGCGCATACTTGGCCGTCTTGTACAACTGGCGCAGGCACGTCGGCGTCGTCGTGTTCGAGCAGTCGGACGGGACGACCGGCGCGTCGTCAGCGTCCAATGTCGTCGTTTCCAACGCATTTTGCCGATCCGGGTCGCCGTTGGGAAGCGTAGGCCCATCCTGCACCACTCGCGAGCGCCGCCGCAGAGCGCGTGGCGAGCCGAAATAGGTGGTCGGTGCGACGGTCTGCACGTGTTCGAACAGGGCAGCGGGGAGCGCATAGCGGGTCGTGCGGAGGATGGTCTCGTCTGTCTCTGCGTGGCGGTAAACCTGGTACGATGCGCCGAGGAGGGCATTCGCTTTGGCCAGAGGCAGCCCGGAGAGCGTCAGCCAACCCCCGCCGTGCGTGACCGAGGCCGAAGAGAAGGAGACGTCGTGGCGTTCGAGCCAAGAACGGACCCGTTCGAGAGTGTCCAGATGTGGCGCGACGAGCTCGGAGACCTCCTCTTTGGACAGGTGCGCACCATATCTGTAGTTTTTTGCGGATCACACAATCATCATCGTACGTAAACGTGTACCCTCGTTGCATGATGCGGAGGTACAGCGGGCCAAAAAAAAAAAGAAGAAAAAACAACAACAACGTACTTTGGGTGCTGAGGGTCACTGACCTCGTAGAGTGCGTCCACCAAGGCGTTCTCGCGGTGTGGCCTGAGCGCAACACGCAAGTCAATGGTCGTACCGGCGGGGGGATGACCTAGGCACTCCCACTTTGGAGGGATGGAGTCCAACGAGTGCTTCACCACCATCACATCGTCCCAACGAGGCGGCGTCGTGGGAGTGGCGAGGCCGAGAGCTGTGGTGGTGGCGGCCGCGGCGAGTACGGAGAGCACGGAGAGCCAACGCATCGTTGGCAAAACCAAGAGTGGGAGGAAGAGAGACGACCGTGACCTGAGGAACAGCAGGGAAAGAACTGGAGCAGAGAATGCCTATATAGTACGTTCTTCGCCCGAGGACCGTGGGTTGTCGCAAGCGACGACATGGAAGGAACTACCACGAGTCATTCATCCGCGAACACAGGAGTCTGCTACTACTATAGTGCCCCGGCCGCCGTCTCTCTTCCTCTCTTCGTGCCGTGCCGGGGGAACAGTAAAGTACTGAATGCTTTCGTTGACGCAACTTCTTCCCATGCGGTACAGTTACGCGTGCTTCTGAGGTCTAAAACTTGTGAAAGTGTTTTAGCATGGAACGGACGCGCGGATCGACGGAGCGCCCAGAATTAGATAAGTACAGTAGGAAGATACACCCCGGACTTTTTAGTACTGAAGCACGTACACTAGCGAGACGCTAGGAATTATGGGACCTTCGGTGTAACGCTTGTGGTTTATAACCCTTATTAGTCGCCAGTTTTACTAAGTGGTGCCAAAGGTTTGGATGGTCACTTGTGTTCCCGTTGCTAATGTTTTTTCCCTGAGCAACCGTTCTCATGCATGGACCTTCTCTCGCACATGTGCGCGTGTGCGTGCATATGGTGGTGACTGACGCGACGGAAACGGGCGCGAAGGCCTTCTTGCCCTTGCCGCCGGTTGCGCCTATTCCGGTTAGATCAGATATGGTGCCGGACTTGGTAACCGGATATGGACAATTCGCTATCTCCGTACGGGCCACAGCAAATCATATCCTCCCTTGGCTCTGGAGCTCGAGTTCGTAGGCCTGGTCACAAAGTTCTTATGGGAAACGAAAATGTCGATAGGCGATGACGTATAGAGCGAATGGACACGAGTGTATGAGGCTCAAGAGGACGACGAGCCGAGGGGGATTCAATGTATAATGAGTGTTATTGATTGTTTCGCGGGTGTGAGCGAAGTGGAAAGAAGGGAAAGTAATCGCTATTTTTCTTGCTACTACTACTCGTACAATACAGAACCTTTTTATACATATTTTGGAAAGGGGTTAAGTGTAATCACAAGCTAAAGCGAAGCGGAAGATGAGTGATATAAAGGCCGCCACGCTCCGCTGCAACACAAACAGGATGCACTAGTGGATGTGGCTATGGGATGGGGTGTGGAAATCGTGTGGGGTGGAGAGAGCAGGCGTCAAAAGTTCTATGCAGCTCGTCCCTGGTAGACCCTTGTAGAATTTGAGGTAAGAAAGGTTAATCGCCCAAGTCCGATCCCCTCTGCCCTCTGCATACTCCTTTCGAACCTGTGAAGACGGCATTCTAACGTTTGCAAAAACTCGTTCCAAATAGAAGCACACAAGATCTAGACACGGTGGATGGTCCTAGCCGTAACCTGCATTAAAAGGGTCATGCACATGGACATATAACTCATACGCACTCCTGGAGAGGTCTTATCCATGAGTCGCGTAAGGAGTGAGTCTTATGACCATTTGCTTGGCCCGAACGTTTCCCCCGGAGCGAGTGACTTCAAAGGAACCATATTCGCATCTGCAGTATTCTTCCATACCGTGTTACCCCACCAGTTGACGTTCCATCCACCTTTCGGAAGTTGAACACTAAAGAAGATGACAATGACGCCAATGATGGTGCCCCCGTCGAGCCCCCCCGAAAGAAGATAATTGTATCGTAGCCACCAACGGAAGTGGAAACGCCTCATGAACCACTGGAAGACGAATCCGACTATGAACGACGACATAAAGGTGAACCCACTGAGGGGTGGGACACTGGTGGGTGAGTTCAGTGCGATGGGGATGTTGACATAGCGCCAGAATGAGCGAGGGTACCGACGGGCGAGATAGTAGAAAGGGATGGGTAGGACTACGCCGATCATGAGGAGAAAGATGACTGGGTAATAGCTGGAGTGGGCCACGTTAGTCGTCGACATTTGCAGAGGGAAGCGTATTTCGTATTTACGTGGTTCCTAATGACTCGGAGAACAGCTGTTTTCGACCGATTCCACCCCATAAAATCGACGACGTCTTGTATGTTTCGAGGCTTACACAAGTGAAGTTGGGAACGGAACAGATGCCGGGAATGTTGTCTAGAGCCCACTGCCGTGTCAGGATTGAACTGATAATCGAAACAGACGCGGAGATGATTTGAGCGCTGAATATGAGGCGAGGTGGGATTTTCATATAATGTCCAAATTTCAGATCACTGCTGTAAGCGACCGCCTGGGTAACGGCCTTCTCTGCCGTCATTTTGAAGACCATTGTGGCAAGAGGACGTCCTGGTGACCCATAACCTATGAAATGAACGTATGGATTAACCAGTTCGCCGGTGACGGCCTGCAATATGCCGCACGGAATGATGAAAACTATCGCTAAGAGGATCGGAACCATAAATGCCCAGATAGGGAGCCCGACTTGACCGACTTCGATGCCAACGACTCCGAGGACGAAGGAGAAGATTCCAAGTGCGATAAACCACCAATGAGGAACCTCTGCATACTTTCCCATCAGGTGCGCATGAATGTCAGGTCCGTCTCTGCGGTCGTGGCGGAACTGTCGAACAAGATGATGACGATACCAGAGGAATGTGTGAACTAAAATCGATGAATATGTCGCAAAAGTTGTGCAGTACGTGAGAACATATGTGACCGGCAGGAACAATGGGGAATATTGATCGTACTTCGCCTGGTCGAATTGCCCATTGGTAACAATAGCAGGAAGGTCGTACTTCTGACCAGTGTTGTCGTACGGCAAGGGTATAGATATCGGGATGTATTGGGAATAAAACACATTCTTGGCTATCATGAAGTGTAAACAGTGGTCCAAAGGCAATCAGACGGACAACAAAGACATACCCCACATAATCGGACAGATGACCCACATCACTATCACGAACCCGGCCATCGAGTTGACCTGGGCCCACCACTGTGATACTCGTCATGAGTGATGTGTGTTGTCCTCGCACGTAGCAACCGAACATACCGGAACCACCAGAGGACTGCCATTTTGGGATATCATCGACCAGTCGAACGAGATCCCACTCATCCCGAGGCCACTCAACCCACCAAAGAGGCTGTTGACGACGACATTATTCGGAGCGATCCAGCATACCCAATTAAACATGCTGAGTCCAGTCCACAGATACGACGGGAACCAACACCACAGGAAGCTGCATAGACATGAGAGATAGAGGAAACGCTCTCTTGAGATGTGTTCGGATTCTTTCTTGTCATAGTTTGAATGAATGGCGTTGAGCAACGCAC
>QLOT01005914.1:0-14187 GCA_003313875.1 Russula aff. compacta | reverse complement strand
TAACTGAAAATCGTCACAAAAACAAACAAACAACGAAATGGGGAGTCCAGACTGGATGAACGATCTGCAGCGCCTCCCAGAGAGCAAGCACGGCCACCTCTTCGCGACGCTCAACCCCCTCTCACCTCCCTCCCCAACACGCGTGCACGGCCGCTACACCTACTCGCACCCAATCCTCTCCGCAGCCGCCACGCAAGCCCAGCGCCGCCTTGCGCAACTCAACAACGCCAACGCCAGAGCCGGTTCTTCCAGACCATTTGCATTCGCGGGCGCGTGGACGCGCTACGGGTTCCACGAGGACGGCTTCACTGCTGGTCTTCGCGCCGCCGCGGCACTGTCTGGCGTCGCGCCGCCGTTCGCGATTGCTGACGCGGATGTGGTGCGCGGGGAGCCCCGCGTGATGCGTGCGGTGGTGAGCGCGTTTGACGTGCTCGAGACTGCGCGCGCTCTGGTCGCTCTTCTCGTCGGGAAGGTCATGCTCTTCGTGCGCGCGGTGATGATAGGTCCTGCTGTAGCTGAGAGGAAGGTAGATTAGAGATGGATGGATGTGTCGCAACGGGACCCTTGGTCATTGACTGGCAGCTGGTCTGCCAGCCGTTTTTTTCTTTTTGGTAATCAATGGACGATGCTTGTGGGAATTCTTTAGAATCGTTTTGTATTGTACATAGTCATCATAATGCCGTCAAAAAGAAACTTAGCAAGTAAGCCTCGACTTGGTTGGCAACGCCGTTTCAGATGAATCCAGCAAAAGTTGTATTTTTTACTTGTGGGGTTCGCCATGCCTACATTATACAGTACCTGAGATGAATACAAAGCCGAACCTGTGCCTCCACCAACGGTGCCGGGTGTCATAGCTTCGTCTTCGTAAACTGGACTTCCGTGACTCCCTTGCCCATTGCGGCAGTCGAAGAGACGCCGCCAGTGATCGTCTTCATCAGGTTGTCGACATAGTCTGCACCACTCCACTGCACACTATCATTAGCCCTGTAGCAATCCTTCGAGATCAAGTTACGTACCTTCTGGTGGGTGAGCATGTCCGTGCCAAGCTCGCGCTCCCTCCGTTGGATAAGTTCGACGTACGCCTTCATGCCCTCCGTCGCGAACGCCTTTGCGAACAGATCCGAGATGTACCCATTCGAGTGCAAGCCGCCGAGCTGAAAACACAAGCAAGCATTCGTAAGCACAAAAGATTCCCCACCACAGGGGTACACAACACGCAAGGGGGAGGACAAGGACGATGGATGGATGGACCTGCAACGGGCTTACCGTGATGAACTGCCAAACAAAGCCGAGCTTCCCCAGCTGCCACACAAAGTCCTTCATGTCCTTATCTCCGAGCCCGGCCGCATCCCAGTTGAAGCTCGGGCTCAAATTATAAGCGAGCCACTGATCGGGATACACCCCATGTACGCCATCCGCAAACTCGCGCGCCTGCGCCAGCATCGGCTGCTTCGTCTCCATCCACAACAGATCCGCGTACGGCGTGAACGCGACGGCCCGGTTGACCGCGCACTGCGTGCCCCCTTGGTAGCGGTAGTACCCTTCGACGGTGCGCGGGGCGTCCCAGTCCCAGAACGGGGCGCTGTGCAGACCGAATTCCCCTTGTGCGATGGCGAGCGCTTCGGTCCGCGACACGTGCGCGACTCGCGCGGCGAATTTGGCCAGGGTCGCGGGAGACGCCGAGGTCTGCACGCGCAAGGCGTCTGCGAGCGCCTCGCTATAGACCTTGAGCCCGGCAAGTGCAAGCCAATCATCCTCGACGGCCTCCAGCGCGTCGCCCGTCAGGCCGCGCATCACGGCCTCGTTCATGACCTCGACGAGTGGGCGAGCACCCGCGTTCGTACTGCCGATGATGAACGGATGGTCGCGAGTGTCGACGTTGCTCGTGATGAGCGTCGCGGCCTCGGAGTCGGTGCGCGCGACGACAAGGCACTCGACGCCCATGATGTCGAACTGAAGCCGGATTGCGACAAGCCGGTTGATGTGCTCCTGGATGGGGACGAGCACTTTGCCACCCATGTGACCGCACTTTTTCGTGCCCGCCGCTTGGTCCTCGACGTGAATACCCGCAGCACCTTTTTCGACGAAAAGCTTGGCAAGTTTCATGGTCGCAGTAACACCGCCGTGTCCAGTGTCTGCATCTGCTATAATAGGGCGAAGATAATCGACTGGGGGGATCGAGGCAAGTTCTGCATCGCTCATACGAGAGCGCTCTTCGCGCTGCTTGCGGTCGTGGAAAAGTTGAGCAGTGAAAAGGTGCTCAACCTTATTTGGTACAGTATTATAAGGGTAATCTTGGAAAACGTAAATTATTCCCGGTATCGTGAGAGGATAGACAGTACACGCAGACTTACCAGCAAGGTCGGGGCCAGGTTCATGTGTGCTAGATGCCGTACTCGACGACTGCCAGCCAGATACGTAGACTGTTTCGAGATACTTTGCCATCTGGGTAACCTGAACGGGGTCCAACCTGTCATGTAACCCATATTGAATGCCATAGATTGCAGTGAGACGAGGCAAGACATACGCTCCGTATGTGTGAGAAGGTGTTCTCCTCTTAAAGTGCTCTGAAAAGAGCTTGAAGGCTTTTCTGGCAACGACATTAGCGGGATATGATATGGGGAGCGTCCCGCGCTTTGAGACAACGTCGGCAGCTGTATATGGCCGCGTCACTCGTGCAAAGCGGGGACTCTACAGAAGGGTCACGGTCGTTGAAGGTCACAAAGAAGGAAAGGAAAAGAAGAGATCGAGCAAACCTTCCACCACCGTTCTAATTCAGCGACCTCGGCACGAAATGCAGCTCTTTCTGTCGACATGGCTGGCCCTTGTAACAGTAGTGGGTTGAAATTTGAGGAGTTGACTCGAGCAGGGCTTCAGGGGTTCAACTTAAGTGCACCAGCCGATCAGGTGCAATTTCCTAGTTTGGAGCAGGAAGGAATTCATTGCATGTGATTCTTGTCCGGGTCTTCCGATCTCGCGATCACTTGGCCTGTGACAGACCCGCGCCCCACCCTCGCAAGTTTTCGGTGTGCTGTTTCGGTGTGCTGTGTGCTGCGTTGACCACTCACATTGGATGTATCTGGTCTATATAGAGCAAATCCCGAGATGCGTACGTACATCGTGACGTGCCTTTAAACGTAACTGGCCAAACCACTCTCCGCTCGGCGCGCCGGATCCCGATCCGTTTCCACGACGAGGTTAATCCGTACGTGCAACCCCCACCTCCATAGGTAGACCCAAGGTGTTCTTTTCCAGCCTCCAAAGCCCGAGGAAAACGGCGCTATCGGCGATCGCCATCGTAAATCAGATATGCCAGGCCATAGCGTACTACAAAGGCAGCTACGCTTCCGGCAACCTAGCGGCTCATCAATAATCATGGACAAACACGAAGAATAGCCGGAAGAAATCACCTGAACAGCTATGAGAGCCTGTGTCAGACGTTTTTCACGCATTGGCCCCAAGCGTAACAGCAATACATTAAATAGTGTCAGGTTTGTCGCCTCGAGAATCGTCCCATCAGGAAGCGCAGTCAGCTCCGTACACCCGAGCCCTGCTAGCACCCGTAGAACCACAGTGGAAAGCCGCGATGGACGTTTCAAAAATTGGGCTTTAGATGGATGCAGAAGATGCGTTTCCGAGTCAAAGCTACAGCGCGTTAGCGAAGCGTCACGTAATTTACGTGGGCTCATACCGGGGAACGCGATGGCGCGGGCACGGTACGAGCCCAAACAACTGGGGACAGGAAAGGACAAAATTGAAGATTTGTGGAAGGAAGAAGAGGAGTAGCGTCTTGGAGAAATGCGCCTGAATTCCCACGACCGCGAATGCCATGCCGGTCACATAGCAGAGCGTATCGCCTGGGAATACACGCGAGGGATACCTGTTCGCCCGAAGGCATCAACATTGGTGTGGGCAAGGTCATGGACGGAAACAAACTTTTACATACCAGTTATGGAATAAAAAGCCAAGACAAACACCCACGAGTGGAAGCATGAAGTACAGACTGAAGAGGTGTCGCTCGACCAACTCCGTACTGCCATATGCCATACCCGCGCTCCAGACACCACCAACTTCGACTTCTGCACGGCTCCCAAGAAGGTGTAGTGGAACACGGAAGCCGGTCGGCCAGGGGAGGTACAACAAGTCATTGAGGACAACAGAAAGTGCAATTACGACCGCTTGCGAGACCTCAGATCCATTGATTCCAGCGAGGATATTGATGCTATTTGTGGAGAAGGTAGAGAGGAGCGACATGTACAGGTAGTACAGAGGACCTACACATCATAAACATTGGTAAGATGATGATCCGAGGAAATACTAGATGACGTACCGAGGTTCAGAAGAGAACCGAAGAGCGGCCGGAAAGGTATAGGGACTACGATGTGAGTGTTGCCATTGTCGGCATAATAGACTATCAATAGCGGGATTGATGCGATGATAGGTATTGGTATCTTGTGTCTCCAGCGGATATCAAAGATGTCGTCCAAGAAGCCGAGCATGGTAGCGATGAGGAGTGAGAGGAGTGAGGATAAATAGACTGAAAGCTTCATTCACTTTAGTTTGGATGCGGAGCAAAAAGGAAGATATCGCACTTGGTAGTGAGGAAAGGCATTGATGACTATACCCTCGCGGACGGTGTATTGGGCTTGGGAACCATTCAAGGATATGGGGGAGAACGCGAACGGAATGAACAGAATTAACAAGAGTATATATACTGATGCGCAGACCAGCCCCATGCTCTCGGGTCTGTTGGTAAGCGCGTTAGCAGGAACGAATGAGACTCATCGAAGAGGGGGAAAGATATATACATCGGCGTGCTATACACCTTTAACAAGTCCCGACCTTTCAGATTGGCATTAATAAACGTTGAGCCTAACGCCGGGACAAGGTAGATAGTCGCAAGGAGTGCGAATATAGAGAATCCAAAGGAAGCATAGAGCGCCGGGAGGGGTGGGATGGGGTCGACCAGTGGGCGCGCGACGAACCAAGCGGCGACGGGGACGAGGGAAAAGAGTAATACGGACGGCAGGCGACGCGCAGGCAGCGTTTCGGACATGTTGTGAGTGGTGGTCAGGGTCAGAGATGCAAGTCAGCGCATAGAGAGTGATGTGAGTGATGGCGTCGGGAGGGGGTGAGACATGCAAGTTGTTCAGTTGGGAGATGGAAAGATGCGCGCTCGACGTACGTGGCCCCAACTGTATGCCCGATCTCCACGACCCGACCGCCTCGTCCTCCTGCAGACCCGCTCCAACTGCCCCGGAACACCTCAATAATACAGGATGTAGGATAAAATATTCAGACGGAAAGGGTCGGGGGGTCTACGGTACGTTCAGGGCTACCAGCTCGTACTTGCATGATCCATCAATATTGCACATACTGTATAGCATCCAAGATCATGCCTGCCTATACATTGCTCGAGATCAGCCCCGCGTTGCTGTTCTCCGCTGAGGAATACGAAGCACATGGACGCCATACTGTGCTCGACCACTACACGTTCAAATGGAGAGACGGGAGAATGGCCCTCGCTCTCGGTCTCGGTGCGTGCGCTGACCCGACCTGATCTTGCCCTATTGCCCTGAGTTTGGGTCTCTAACATTCGCACAGGATCCCTGTTCAACCATTCCGACTCGCCCAATGTCTCTTACACCATCGACACCGCCACCGAGTCGATCCGATATACGACCGTGCGCGCCGTGGATGCCGACGAAGAGCTCTGCATCTACTACGGCCCTAACCTCTGGTTCAAGCCTGTTGGAATCTCAGACGAGCGTGCTTGCACAAGCACAGAGCTCGCCCTCGACGACACCGATTTCGATGACGGCTGGGGTAGTCTCTCTGCCGTCGCTGGTGCCAGTGAAGCCCCGCCGAATTGCGTTCTCAGGGAGGGTAGGCCAGATCGAAACGAGATCCTACCCGACGAGGACCTCCCGTTCACCAGGGTCAAGCTCACCTCTGATGAGGACGACGAAGAGACGTTAGAGGCCGTCCGCACAGGTGAGCATGTCTCGCGCTTGCCCGCGCGTCTTCCTGATGCCCAATGCAAAGTACAGGCATGGGCAGTGGACATCCCCGACCCACGACACATCACCTCAGCACTGAAGTATATATCCTCCCTCCCTCCCTATCAAACTTTCCACTCATACACGCACCTCTTCCCTCTTTTCCTTCCCCTCTTCTTCCCTTCTTCCCACCTCCCGCCTAACAGATGGCTCAAATCATCCGGCCTTGAAACACCGACGCTCTCGCACCTCAAGCGGGTGCGCAAGTCTCCCGCCGGCACACACTCAACCCTCCTTCTCACAAGCACATCCCCAACCGTGCCAGAACTCCCACCAGACCTCGACCTCGACCTCGCCCCGCCGTACCAGCTGACGGTCCCGCGCAGCGCAGCGCTCACGCCGGCCTCGCTCGCGCTCAAGAACACGCTCTGGCCGACGGTCTTCGCGCCCCGCCGCAAAGGCGAGCCCGAAGATTGGAATCCCGCCCGCGCACAGTGGGCCTGCGCCGCGATGGCACGTGTGGCGGAGGAGGCGCGAGCGGCCCGTGCCGCAGGAGAGGTGCGCGCAGCTTGCCCACACCCTTGCCACCCTGCCCCTTCGTTTTGGGGCAGTATGCGTACTCATTACTCATCGCTTTTTTCTATCCAGCTTCCCATCGCGTCCTACGTCCCCGCACCGCCGGAGGAGCCTGGGTGGCCGTCATACCTCGCCCGCGACACGCGTGTCTCCTCCGCGCACCCTCTGCGCCACGCCGCACTCAATGTTGTGCGCGCTCTTGCTGACTCCACCACCGCCGCATCGACGCCATCCCCACCAGCGTCCACGTCAACCAAGAACGGCCAACATTACCTGCTTACATCGCGCGCACTCTTCATGACGCATGAGCCGTGTGTGATGTGCACCATGGCGCTACTACATTCGCGAGTTAAGGAGGTCTTCTTTCTCGTCCCGATGGAGCGCACTGGCGGGTGCGGTGGCGCTGCATGTGTGCCCAAGCTCGAGGGCGTCAACCATCGATTTGCGATTGGGCGGTGGAAGACAGGAGCTGGTAACATGGGCATAGAGGGATTAGAGATTGACGAAGACATCGACTCATGAACAACAGGGATATCCTGATAGAGCAGGCGAGATCTAGACATGGTGGATTTCCAAGAAAGACAACGGAATATGTAGCCCTCAGTTTGGTTGTATCGAAAACGATAAAATAAACGTCCCTCTATGTGAGCCCAGGAACGGCTATATGTTACTCTAATCAAAACAAAATGCAATGCATAGCGCACATGACGGGACGTGAATCAAAGCAGGACAATTCAACCCCAGTATCTACAGTAAGTACATCAAATACTCAAAAGTGACTCTTGATTGGCCGGGGATCCCACATCTGTTCCTTGATGTACGTCAGCAGCGTGTTGTCCGTCACATGGCGGAGCGCAGGGGCACCATCAACACACTATTGAGAGGGACCCAAATCAACATTCGCATCATCCGAGAGCTCGGAGTTCAAAGATTGGTACGTACGGCATTCTGCGCAGCCCGCACAACAGCAAGCGCGATCCTTGCGCTAATCTCCCGGATACGATCAAGGCGGGGGTACACAAGCCCTGCCGCACGCTCCTCGGCGTCAAGGGAGCTAGCGAGCGCAACGGACGCTTGCTCGACCATCGAGTCGGTAACACGGCTCGCCTTAGCGAGTAGTGCACCAAGGCCAATACCCGGGAAGATGTACATGTTGTTGCCTTGGCCTGGCTCGAATGTCTTCTCACCACGCGAGATAGATTTGTAAGGTGATCCAGAGGCGAATATGACGTTGCCGTTGGTCCTACATACCCAATCAGTCTCACGGACGAGCGAGTAGCAAAACGAAGGTGAATCACCAGTTAATAGCATCTTCGTAGTCGACCTCGCTCAACGACACTGGGTTCGACAGCGGGAAGATAATCGGACGCGTGTTTTGTGCCGCCATCGCCTCGACAACTTCTTTTGTGAATGCATTCTGTAGGCACAGAAACTCACCAAGGGGAACCCAGGTGGCAATGAGATACTTACGCGGATCGTACTTAGGCCGAGTAGGGCAGTGGGTTTCACGTGATTTACGATATCAACCAAGTTTGTCAAGGGAGGACCTTGGTAGTCAGTGCGGGCGAAGACTATAATGCCAGTCAATGGAAGGAGAGTTAAGAAAATGGGAATTAGCTGACACTTCTTGTGTTCTTGTAGACCAGGGCGATCAGCGGTGATCAAGCCCTTGGAATCGACAGTCTATGGAATTAATTCGTGAACATATGCACACAGGCACAAAGCGACAGAACCATACCCAGATCTGCTTCGTGGCCTCGGCTTCGCTCAAGCCTTGGAACTTGAAGAAAGACAGAAGTTGCTTTGCAACACCGATACCCGCGGAACCGGCACCGAAGAACAGAATGCGATGCTCAGCGGGTGGCTTGCCTGATGCCTCTGATGCAAGATGTGCCGCATTCATGAAACCTGAGAGTATGACCGAGCCCGTGCCTTGGATCTATGGCACCCATGATAACGTAAGTGTTGATGGACATGAGCACGTCCGCGTAAACTTACATCGTCATTGAAACAGCGATACTTCCTACGGAAGCGGCCAAGATACTTAAATGCGTTGTCGGTTGAGAAGTCTTCGAACTGCACAAGCAGATTGGGGAAGACTTCCTTCATGGCATCCATGAACTCGTCCATAAACTCGTCCATCTGCGGATTACGTGACTCTACGCTCACAATAGCGGGGTTGTGACATACCTCCTCCGGAGATGGACGCGGACGACGTACACCAATGTACAAAGGATCATTGAGGTACTTCTCTGTCGAAGTACCCAAGTCGAGGCAGATCGGTAACTAGAACCCAGCGTATTAGTAAGCAACAGATCAGGTCAACTAGCGCTCAAAGTGTGAAACACACCGCTGATGACGGACGAATGCCCGCGCCGGCAATATAAAGATCGCTGTGGTCGGAATGTTTGTCAGTTCTCTCCGGTGAGCCCGGAGAAAGTTTTCGACAAGCCGAGATCTAGTCATACTCACAGCTTACCCACCGCGATCGGAAGACCGTTCGCGCCGAGGTCACCAAGGCCCAGAATGCGCGAACCATCGGTGACAACCGCAATGCGTGCTTCGCGTACATTGGGCCAGGTAGCAAGAACCTCACGTATGCGACCTTTGTCCCCAATGGAAACGTACATGCCCTCCGGACGACGCCAGATGTGTGAGTAGTTGGTACATGCGTCACCAACCTGCAACAAACCAGCATCACTACAATGCAGCAAAGCTAGTGAAACATGGATGCTCACAGTTGGGGTGTACAGGATTGGGACCATTTCCTGTAGACAGTAAACACAATGTCAGGGGTATCGACAGCGAAGATACAAGATATACTTTCCCGCATATTATCATATAGTAGAGTGTAGAAGAGGGACGGGTCACGATCTTTTAGGCCGTTGAGATAGATATATTTCTCAAGGTTGTTATGTTTTGAGCGCAGCTGGGCAAGGCAGCGCGAGCGGTGAGTTGCCTGCGAGAACGCGGGTGGAGGGACTTTGGCGAGGAGCTTGGTCGTCGCGGCATTCTTGGCAATGTTGACACTGACTTGGGCGGACATCACAAAGTTGGAATGAGAAGGAAAGAAGTCTGTATGTTGAGGTGAGAGGGGAGGTGTTAGGAAAGGACTGAATAAAGATAAGCCTGCTCTTATATGCCCTGGGGGGCGAAGCGAAATAGGTTGGGGAACATTTGAACCATGGGGATGGTCCTGGTCCAATGGGGTGATGTCAGCACGCGGAATTCATCCCAATATGGGCATGGATCGCACCCCAAACCTACAAATCCAGCTGGTGACGATCCAGTTGTTGACCGACAGGTCAGGGTCCAAAAGTCCGGTGATTGTGTAAATCGCGTGATTAAAAAAAAACGGTTCCGCCCAGGGCGTAATTAGACCGTCCCCGTGTTTCGCCGATAAGTCAGTCAACCGGACAATCACAACTTTGGGAACGGAACGCCGACGGCACGCCTTCGACCTCGATAATCGTGGTGGCAGCATCTTGGCGTGAAGCCGACGAGGCTCGACCTACGTGTTATTCTCACATCCAATAGCAATGTAAATACAACACGCCTAGCAACGAGCCACATTGATAGTGTCGCCAGTAACTCAAGGAGTCAAAGGGGAAAGAAAAGCTGTGATTGATTGATCTAGCTGATGTTAGACCAGTGTACGTTCTTTTCGGATAAACGCGTGCGACTGCACCTAGGCCACAGCCCAGCCACCAAAAGACGCATCGGCCTCGAACCCCCGTCGCCCCCTCCTAACTCCTTTACCAAAACTCCTTCCTCTTCTTACGTATCTCCCGGATGAGCGCGGCCTTCTCACCCCACCGCGCACGCGCCTTTTCGTGCTCCCGTTCACGCTTTGCTAACGCAGCGCGCTGCTGCGAAGGCTTCAGGGGCGCGACATAGCTCACGAACGAGGGTGAGCATCCGAAAGTATCTGCGAGCTTCTTGCATGTGTAGAACGCTGGGTTCTCCAGCCTCAGGCGCTGTATCTCCGTGATTTTGTCCTCTGACAAGCGCGGGTATGCCGACGTGGGCTTTTCGAGAGGCGGTGGCAAGGCGACACCCGTCAACGGCGTTGGCGATTCTGTGCTACGCAAGAGGGGAGAGGATGGGTTGACTGTGTAGGAAAGCGGTGTGGGAGCGGATGGTGGTGGTCGATGAATGAATGTCAAGTCCTCAGGGAGCGACGTGGAGATTGCGTTGGAATTATTCAATAGTGGGTCGGGGTGCCGCATTGGCGGCTTTTGAGGAAGTCGTGTCGCATAGCCGCGCGTAAGAAAAGGAACGCGTACACGGGGAATCATCATCCACGACGCTGCAAACAAGAACAACGCGCTACAGTACCAGACGGAATATTCGGGTTCAGTCATCGTCATCGGTCATCGTCACATAAAAGTCACACATGTGTCACATCTTATCTTATCAGGTCCTGTTACATGTCGTTAACCGCATCATCTACCGCGAGCATCAGTCCTCGACTACAGGCATGAATAACATATCCCAATGAATGCTTCTCCCTGTTCTAGCGCTGGATAATGGTTTAAATATAGACTGGAACCTTCCCATTGCCTCCTACGAGATCGGAAAGGCCCCCAAACATGATCATTACCAATTCTAATCAATCCGATCGACACGCAGGCAGAGTCGATCGCTTCCAATGCGATGTCTCAAGGAGGAGATGCGGGATTTCTATCTAGATCTGCATGCGCGCCAGCACAGACGGCCACGCCCGCTCGTACTGTACCGCCGGCTTCAGAGCAACCCCGAGTTCGCTTGCCGCGCGCAGGACAATGTGGGAAATCACGCAGAAACTCGCAGACGACCGAGACAATGTCCGTCTTGCCTCCTGTGGCGTGGGGGTCATGCCGACCGCGCCCACGGCAATGTCCGGGTGTGCCTTCTTGACCACCTCTGCGAACGGAACCTGCGAAATTACAGTACGCCCCCCTCAGTCGACACCTCGTTCGCCTCTTCGCAAATTCAGACGTACCCGGTACCCCGGCGTGATGGGAATCTCCTGTGCTTCCCAGAACTAACGTCAACAATTTCTTCGCTGGCAGTTCACCGGCAAAATGATCTGCTTGATACTCCACTGCAGCCACTTCCCCTCAGTGTCCTTTTCTGGGCCCTCCGCCCAATCGGTAGCGCTGAGCACGAAAAACGGTAGATCTCCCCACGCAGAACGGACCGCCTTGGCCACGCGGAGCAGGAAGCGCGTGGGATTTTTGAATGACTGTCCTCCGTAGGCGCCCAGGCGCGTGTTTGTGAGTGGAGAGGAAGGAGGACAAGGTGTAGCCATGGGCCCCGTGAATATCTGTGAAGTCGACTGCGGCGGATGGACCAGAAGCGTACGATAATCACAACCACAGATAGAGTCGCTTGTCGCGGCCACAAATGCATCCTCGACATACTGCAAATTGTCTTCGGTCACTTCCTTTGGAATTGGGTAGCCCATCTCCCATCGCCATCCACAGGATAGAAGAAAAAAGATAAACCGACGCACGACCTTTTTTTCTTTTCTTATTTGTTCCTTTTTTTGCTTGTATCAGGCCACCAACTCAACGTCAATGAATACACGACGCAGGAGCTGCTCGAAAAGGTGCAGTTGGCCGACTCGCTCTTCGACCAAGGTAAATCACCCCTTTCCACATCATCTCTCATCACAGACAACTCACACACGCATGCGCAATGCTCCTGTAGTATCAGCGCCGCAAGAAGCGACGCTCGACTCGGCCTTCCTCGTGACCGCGTCCAACATGCACGCGGCCAAAGCGCGCGCGATGAAAGCCGGCGCGGGCGCGTTCGACGTTGACGATTTCGTCTCCAAGCTGATCACCTTTATGGGCGGGTGGCGTGGTGGTGGCAGCGCGGGGCCCAAAAGCCGCCACGCTGAGGCTGGTCTGGCACACGCCGAGTCATGAGGCTCTTTCCACCAAATATGCGCGTGATCGGCGACTCGACTGACTCTGCCTGTTCGTCTTCGTACTTCTATCAGCAAAGCCACGCTCAGCACAGAGAAAGGGGTGATTGCGTACCATATTACCAGTAGTGAGCACCTCGCCTGACTGAGAGTCTTCCTCGGGTCCCTCTACCCTAGGTGTAGCAGAGGCAGCTTTGGGCGAGCTGATAGAATCGAGTAGCGCTTGCAACTCTTCTGCATCCTGTTGTCCGCCATAGGGCACGTTCACAGGCTTGCAAACTAGTACACGCGGCAGAAGAAAAGAAACCCATCAATACCCAACCAACAAAAACAGGAAAAATTAGGGGAAGAAATTGAAAAAGAAAGTACCATCTACAAATGTATTCGACGTGTCCGCATGGTGCGCACGATAGAACAAGCGAAGCAAGAACGCATGGTATAGGAGCGTCTTATGACCCACACAGAAGTTGGAAATATGTCAACAAAATTCCGTTACCAGTTCGTTGCAGGAAAGCTTTACTGTAAAGAGTACATCTAAATAAGGCAGCTGCTGGTGTGAGGCGGGCATCGCTGAGCATTGTCTCACTTAAGGAACGGCCTTACACTGCACTTAGAACGCGCCCTTTCCTCCTCTAATCCTCCACTCTAGCCGCTATCATCCTGCCCTCTCCTTGTCACCACCTGTCCCTTAGACTCTGCCATAGCCTCTCTCGCTTCAGCTTGTGTGTCGAATGCGAGCTCTCATCTCGCTCCGTCCACGTCGCAGCGCCTAGTCAAGAGGGCTCTCACTGCATCCTACCTTCTCGCTCAGCCCCTCATCGCCTCGCCTCTCGGGCGCTCTCACGGAACACAGCTCATCGCTGGTGGCGCCCCAACCGCTTCGAGGCCACTCGCCGTTTGTGCGCGTTGCCCGACCTCGTCGGCCTCGATCGAGCTCGAATGTTTTAGACTTACCAACTTCCACTTTCGCTCCATATAAGGGTGTTTTTGAAAATTCATGGTACACACAATACATTTATCAAGAGGCTGCGTTAGCAAAATCTTGGACCTGATTATGGCCACTATGCTATATCAGGTTTGATTTTCCTGATGCTTCTTGATACATGTCTTGGGTGCGCGCCGTGAATTTTCGAAGACGGCCTTATGGAGGTGGAAGTTGATAAACAGGAGTCTCAAAGTATTTGAGTTGGAGATAGCTAGGATATTTAGGCCCTGTTCGGGATCCCGAGTTAGCTACACAGGGTCTTTTTAGCTAAGGGAGATATTGCTTTTGTTGAAAATTAGCAGTTCGACGTTGACATCTCTGAAGTAAATGTGATGCCTGACTCCAATCCAATGGCTTGACCCCTATCTATAGGGTCGATTCTACTCAAAGGTGTGCGAGAATAAATAGAGAGGGAGATATACATGCGCGCCAGCACCGACGGCCATACCCGCTCGTACTGTACTGCGTTCGCTCGTCGCGCGCAGGATAAAGTGCGGATCGCGCAGAAACTCGCGCGCGATCGAGACAATGTCCGTCTTGCCCTCCGCCAACACGTCGTTCGCCTGCTGCTGCTGCGGCGTCGTGATCATACCGACCGCGCCCATGGAAAAGTCCGGGTGTGCCTTTTTAACCCCCTTCTGCGAACGGGATTCAGAGAGGTGCGGGCAGCAATGCACGTACCTGGTAAGGCGCAATGGGAATCTTTTGTGCTT
>QLOT01005906.1:0-14846 GCA_003313875.1 Russula aff. compacta | reverse complement strand
TCACAGTGACTTTACTCTCTATCTTCTCTCCACACTAAGGGGTGGCTACAGTGTTGCAGCACTGCAAGCGGGAACCCATACTGCTCTATCTGTCTTCTAAGTCACAGCAAAGACTTAGCTATAGTCTATTGTTGCTGTCAAACCCTTGGCGGTGACAAGTGGCTACTGCATTGTAGTGCAGCAAGCGGTAACTCCTACTCTATCAGTCATCTAAGTCGCTGTGAGACTTAGCTCAACCACCTGAAGAACTACTAGGCAACTGTCAACTTGGTCTATTGTTGTGGCCAACCCCTTGGCAGTGACAGGGAGCTTGCGGCCAAGTATGCTGCCTACGGGCACGCTCTGTGGGAACCCAACCCTAGGGACTCTCACCCTCCTGTAGAAATTGGTGATGTTGGTTTCATTCGACAAGGCAGATTCCACCGCCTGTTTAATGCTCTACTGCCTGGTGATCACCCATCTCATCAAAATTTCGGCGTTCCGGACCACTATGAACCACTAGTACAACTCAATCATATTGATACTGGCACACTCAATCCCAATAATCTAGGTATGCCATGGCTACCTCAGGGTAATCTAGATCCACTCTCATTTTCTTCATTGACCATTGACCCAACTAACCCTATACCAGGCCCTAACCCGAACAAGTGTCGATTTCATGCCCTAGGAGAGCGGGTGCAGTTCTATCCCTTCCCGTGCCAGCCCGACGTCAAGGCTCACATGCACGCGTTTTCATGCGCAAATAAACCTTTGAAGGTGACCATTGTGGGCACTTGGACTCTGCTACGCCATGAAGCCTGATGGCCTCAAGATTCACCATGCGAGTGGCGGACCTGCGCGCTTCAATTGTAGATTCGGAAATGGCCAGTGCCCCCGGCGCGTTTTCAGGGCGGCCACCGTCATGGTAGAATTAATTAGTACCAATATGTTCATGTGTATGGGGACACAGCCCTGGGGCGCACGGCGTTTGATATTGACACTGCCAACACTGCCATAAGCTAGAGGGAAAACAAATTCTGGGTCGCAGGCTCTATTGAAGGACGCTATGGTCAATGAAGAGAAATTCCGCTCACCTGGATGGGAAGCAAAAAAATAGTTACCAGGACCATTGGAAGTCAACACCCAGGCTGGCAGATAAGTTATGCGGTTGATGGCTGGCCTTTGATTATGCTTACAAAGCCTGTCCGGTCACGATCACAGGATGGTCATCAGGTCACCAGAGCTTCCCACTGCTACTGCCAGTACTAGTACTAGTACTTGAGTAGTTTTCTAGTAAATCGTTAGCCAACCAGACGGCCCATAAGCAAGCGCTGACCCTGCTGCAGATAAATGGCTAGGCCACCCATCATGATGCCTTGTCTTCCCTTTCCCACATACCGCTCTCCCATAGAGGAATCTGTTCCCTTATATGGCTCACTACGAAATTTTCCGCCGAGAGCTTGCGGCCAAGTATCCTGCCTATGGACATGCTCTGTGGGAACCCAACCATGGGGATCTTTACCCTCCTGTAGAAATCGGCGACGTTGGTTTCATTCGACAAGGCAAATTCCGCCGTCTGTTTAATATTCTACTCCCTGCAAATGACCCATCCCATGAAAATTTCGGCGTTCCAGAACACTATGAACCACTGGAACTCAATATGTCACTGCATATTGATACTGGCTTACTCAGTCCCAATCACTTCCGTTCGAAGCATGTCATGAATGCGTCAAGTGGAGCTGGAGTATTTGCCTCGGAGTAATCTAGATCCACTCTCTTCTTTTCATCGACCGACCGTACTGACCCTATACCAGGCCGCCCGACCCCGAAAATGTGTCGTTTTCATGTCCTAGAAGAGCAGGCGCAATTTTATCCCTTCCTTTGTCAGCCCGAAGTCAAGACACACTTGCTTGGGGAGATTTTGGTAGATGGATGATCAACAATATCGATAACTGGTTTGCATTCACTCAAAGGCTTGGCTTGGGAATAACCCGCATGGAGGAGATCGTCCTGGTGACGGGGTGTCATCTCGCCAGATCATGGACAAACATCGCGTTCCTTGAGGACTATGAAGAGGTGCCAGTGTCATTTGGAGTTCAAGTATCTGGTGTTTCCAATGTAGAATGGCGATTTCCGCCTGAAAACGTTCAAGGAGTGGCGTTAAATCTTGGTCCGAGTGGCCAGGTACGCTTTCGTGATTTATCTTCACAGATACCGAGATAACACTTAATGCTCAAATTAGAATCTACCTGAAGATCAGTGTATATTTATCAGGGGGTTTCGTGTTGCTCGTCGTCGCCTAAGCATCCTACCAAGGCTTCAAGCAGCGGCAGGCCCAACTCCGGGAAGAGGAAGTGAACCTGAACCCGAGACGTATCTCATGAGCATTCCCACTGAGACCAACGTAACTCCGTGTCTTTGACATTTCCGGCCTTTATTAACGCCTCAAAGTATAAAGATCCTCTTCTCACACTGCTCGAATATATCGTCACAGTGGGTAATTTACGTGCTCATTATGTCTGAACATTTAAAGAGGTCACACAGCAAGCACCTGACTGTGATATGGCTCTTGTCCATGATGACGACCTGATGGGAATTGGCGATAGTGTACGTGGATTTTTGATGAATTACACACCCTCTCTTACTCTTTCAGTCACCGGAGACTCTCCAACCAGATGCCATGATGAGTCACCTTCAGAAAGCTGCGCCACAAGTATGGCAAGTCCAGTGTGGTGAGTGTATGACAATACTAGAATACCGTGCACCCTGAACTATCTTTCCACGAAAGGGAGTTCAGAAGCTGGGAAAAGAGTCACCAAAGTAGCGACATTGACTGAGCACCCATTCGGAGCACCCGCATCCCAGCAGAAGGATGACTGGACCCAAATCCATTGGGGATCATACAGAGGACATAAACAACACGTTCACTCCCTTCTCGAGCGCGGCGCGAATGCGATGGACCACGCCAAGGACGGCTTGACGCCGTTGCATGTGGCATCGTTCAGAGGGCATGCAGTGGTTGCTCGTATCCTGCTCAGGTATGGCGCCGATAAGGACGCCCGGACTGAGGACAGGTTTACACCGTTACACATGGCGTCGCTTGGTGGACATGTGGAGGTTGTTCGTGTCCTCCTCGAATACGGCGCAGATGTGACAGCCCAAACCCCAAAAGGGCTTACCCCGTTGCACTGTGCATCAAAAGAGGGACATGTGGAAGTCGTTCGCGTCCTCGAGGATGATGCGGATGTGAACTCGCGGTTAGAGGATGTGCCTCTACTTCCCACGAGCGTTATCACGTCTACAGCCTCCGATTCTATCGCTTCCTCTAGTTTCCAATCCATATTCGATGCAACCCTGAAAGAGTACAAGAACAAGACAGAACAAGATCTCCGAGCCCATCCCCTTGCTGCCGAGCTGGAGCATTGCAACTCTCCTGATGACGTCTTAGAGATACTCGAAAAGCAAGCAGACGCATTCAAAGAGACAAGAGCGTCTGGCCAGACACTGATGAAGTGGCTGAACCCTACTGTACATGTTCTTAACATGATTTCAGAGTCCATCGGCGAGGGCGTCAGCTCGGTAAGCCTCATTTTTCACCTCTCCCGTACCACCACCCTTCATGAATATTTGATATACAGGTATTCTCGCCTGCCAAAGTAATATTCACTGGAATCCGCGTCCTTCTTGGGGTAATTTTCTTGGTCAGTTCCATATCGTTTACTGTTGTGACCCTGTATTTTACAGGTAGCTGAGGACGTCGCCACAAGTCATAGTGTCCTGCTCGATCTTTTTGAGCGCATCCAGGAGTTTCTCATCCGTCTCAATATCTACTCTGGAATTCCACACACTACAGAAATGACAACGATACTTGGCAAAGTAATGGCAGAGGTGCTCACCATCCTCGCCCTTTCAACGAAAGAGATGCAAGAGAAACGAGTTAGTGGGTCAATTCTAGATCTACTGAGATGTTGTCCCCTTCTGATACAACAGCAGAGAAATTCGTGGAAAGGCTCGTAGGAAGAACAGAAGTTGAGAATGCGTTAGAGAGGTTGGATAGACTGACACAAGTGGAGAAGCGGATGACAGTGTCAAAAAGCTTGGAGGTCGCACACAACATTGAATATAGTACGCAAGGCTTGCTTCACTGTTAACCTATCCCATACTAATGACTTTTTGTTACGCTACCACTCAGCTGCGGAGAAGTTGAACCGTTCGTTACACCGTAACGCCTCATATTCCGCCTTCGCTAATACATACTCGTAGGCAACCACTTACGGGGGCAGCTTAGACAATGGCTCTCTCCTCCAGATCCTTTCATAAATTATAATAATGCGTGTGAAAATCGGCAAGACGGAACTGCGACATGGTTCATCCAAGGCAAATCTTTCTACGAATGGAAGGCAAGAGGTTCCCTTCTTTGGGTACACGGAAAACGTACTGTCATTTTCTATTTCGCTTCTTCACCACCACTGATGGCTCCTGGTTTACAGCTGGTTCAGGCAAAACTACTCTTACGTATGTTATTATTCCCAAATTCTTCAGTCCTTCAGGCTTATGTTCTTGATCAGCTCCGCAATAATCGAAGATATCGAGACCATGAATAAGGCCGAATTATCATCATTCGCCTTTTTCTATTTCGACTTTAAAGATCCCTCAAAACGTAACATCCGCAACTTACTCTCCTCTTTACTGTCTCAGCTCTGCGATCAATCCGACCACTCTTGGACTATTCTTTCTCACTTGTACACCACTCACCGTAACGGCACCGATCAGCCGAGTGAGGCTGCGCTTACCAAATGCCTGCAAGATATACTGAGCGTCCAAGGACAACCCCCAACATACATCATCGTGGATGCACTAGATGAGTGTCCAAACACTCCTGGTATCCCATCCCCACGCGAGAAGGTCCTGAATCTGGTTGAGAATCTAGTCAATTCACATCCCGATCTGCGTATTTGCGTTACAAGTCGACCCGAGCGGGACATCCAAACGGTTCTTGAACCCCTGAACCCTCGCCATATCTCCCTTCACGACGAGGATGGTCAAAAGTACGACATTTCTGATTATGTCCGCTCTGTTGTCCAATCGGATCCAATAATGCGGGGATGGAGAGTAGAGGATAAGGAACTTGTGATCAATACTCTCACAGAGAATGCCGACGGGATGTAAGATTTGCTCATCCTAACTGTCCAAGATTGCCTCTGATGCGATCATTCAGGTTCCGTTGGGTTATCTGCCAATTGGACATGCTGCGTCGATCTTTTCCTAAACTTATTCGGTGCATCTTAAATGAACTTCCAACGACTCTGGACGAAACATACGAGCGGATGTTGTCGGAGATTCCCAAAGAACAACTGTTATACGCCCATCGTCTCTTTCAGTGTCTTGTCGCGTCTTCTCGTCCTCTACGCGTCGAGGAACTCGCACAGATCATTTGGTTCGACTTTGAAGCGACACCCTACCCGATAACGGAATGGCGCCTAGAGGACACTGAAGACTTAGTACTATCAGCGTGTTCGAATCTAATCACCGTCACCAAGGACGACGTTTCTCCGGTTGTGCAGTTTTCGCACTTCTCGGTGAAGGAGTTTTTGACCTCGGATCGACTCGCCAACGCGCGCGTGGAGTTGTCACGCTACCACATCCCTCTCGAACCGGCACACGAACTTCTCGCGCAAGCTTGTCTGAGCACCCTACTCAGGCTAGACGATCGCATCGATAACATTGGGTTGAAGAACTATCCGTTGGCGTTCTACGCGGCTCAGCACTGGTTCGATCATGCTCGGTTCGGGGATGTGTTGCAATCGATACAAGACGGAATAGAAGAGTTATTTGATCGTGACAAGCCATATTTTTCGGCCTGGATTTGGATACACGACATGCATTGGAACTGGTACAAACAAACTTTCGAGGACCTCGCAGAACACCCATCGCGACCCGAAGGCACTCCGTTGTATTATGCTGCAGCATGTGGACTCCGCAGCCTGACAGAGCAGCTTATCGCCATGCATCCAAATGATGTAAATTCACCGGAGAAATCTGATCGGGTTCCCTTGCGTGGTGCAGTCGACAACGGTCACCTTGACATCGCACGCCTGTTGCTACAACACGGGGCGGACGTAAATAATAGGACATCCGACTCGACTCTATTGCACCGTGCATCTTATCATGGAGACTGCGACATCGTCGAGTTATTACTCGAGCATCAAGCAGACGTGGACTGCAGAAACGACGATGACCAGACTCCGTTACATCTAGCGTCCGAGGCTGGGGAACTGGCGGTCATGCGGCTATTGATAAACTATGGAGCAGATGTATGCAGCGTTATGGATCATGGCTGGACGCCATTACATCGAGCATCTTCTGGGGGACAACTTGGAGCTGTACGTTTACTACTCCGACACGGTGCTGACGTGAATGCTATGGACAGATCGGGATGGACAGCATTGCACGAGACGTCCCTCGAAGGAAGCCTCGAGATTACACAGGCCCTTCTTGAATGGGGTGCTAACGTGCACGTGCGGAACAAGTTGAATATGGCACCGTTCGAGTTGGCATCAGAAGTGAAATGATAAAAGGATGGGGTGGCAGAGTTAGGCAACACAACAAGGGGTACACGCGATTATTTCATGGGAACTTGTCGCTCATGGTTCATACAAAGAATGCGCGTGCCTCATACACATCCATATTCCAACAAGAAGTACATCGCGATACCGCGCAACTACCGTTAGAGCACGGCGCGGAGCCAAAGTAGAATGTAGAACCTACTGTGACCGCCTCAATACCCATTCATCGTATATATGTCTTATTTAATGCGTAGGTGTAATACTATCGTGTTGGTGGAAGGTGACTAGCCTACGACGCCGAACGCTCAGGCTGAGGCCAGGTTGAAGAACCGAATGTAATGGAATTATAACTGTTACGTTGAGTAATCCTTCTCATCACTATGAGTCACGTGTCCACCTCTTTGACGGACCGCCTTCGGCTCTGTCGTGAATGTACAACCTAAAACTTGCACAACTCCCCAGCATCGAGAATGCACGCACGTACATCTGCAAAGGCGCGCTACTCTTACGTTCTTTCGCTTGTAGCAAAGTGATGATATAGTTTGCTACAGGAACGGGAGACACGCATCTCAGAGCTCGAAGCAGAGGTCGCCAAACTACAGAAGGAATTAGGGTAATATTGATACGGTGCATCTCATACACATACTCAACAACACACTGGTTTATCAGGCTCGGAGAGGATGCCCAGCAGATCGTCTCGCAACACATCAAGCTCCTGCACCGTTACAATGAAGCTAAGGACGCAACACAGGTGCTTTTCCGTGCATTGCCGAGTGACGGTTCACGCTTATCCCGGCTTCGCGTAGATAATCATCGGAAAGGTGCGCAGTTCACATCAGCGAAGCTATCCTAACTGCAGATATGCGCATATACGTCCCATGCAGCTTGCAGTTCATAAGCAGACCACAATCCGTCAGACTCACGAGGACTACGGTCTTACGGACGATGATTGACGAGAGAGCCATATGCTACTTTGTACACGATGACGGGTTTGATTGAAAATAAAAGTGATAAAGATCATTCTCAGCTTGACTTGCAAAGCGCCACGGCTGACTGAAAAACTAATGATAGTCACGTGAAGATCAACCTCCGGTTCGTCTTCGTCTATTAGTGGCGTTGTTACTTGTACTTGGCCGACATAATGAGTACGGCATGACGTGACGGGTGCATAGCAAGCAGTGGCCCTGTTTTCGGATAAAAGGATAGCGAGGCTATGCCACCCATAATATGCCAGTCTTGTCCCCACTCACATTCCCATCTCGCGTAGAGGAATCAGCTCCCTGATGGCTCACTACCACATTTTTCGCCAGGAGCTGGCGATCAAGTACCCTGCTTACGGACACGCTTTGTGGGAGCCCAGCCCGGGGATCCTTTACCCTACTGTGGAAATTGGCGACGTTGGTTTCATTCGACAAGGCAAATTCCACCGCCTGTTTAATGCTCTACTACCTGGAGATCACCCATCCCACCAAAACTTCGGCGTTCCGGAACACCATGAGCCTCTACAACTTAATATGCCATCGCATATTGATACTGGCATACTTAGCCCCAACAACTTCCGTTCAGTGGGAGTCACGGCTGTGTCAAGCGGGGACGGAGTATTTGCCTCAGGGTAATTGAGATCCGCTCTCAGTCATCGAGCTTTTTCACTGACCCTGTGCCAGGCCTGATCCCGAACCAAAGACGTTTTCATGTTGTAGGAAAGCAGGCGCAATATTATCCCTTCCTGTTCCAGCCCTACGTCAGGACACACTTGCTCTAGGGGATTTTGGTAAATGGATAGTTAGTCATATCGATAACTGGTTTGCGTTCACTCGAAGGCTTGGCCTGGGAATAACCCGCATGGAGGACATTATTCTAATCACTGGGTGTGATCTTGCCAGATCATGGGCGAATATTGTGTTTTTAGAGGGCCGTGGGGAGGAGCGAGTATCATTTGGAGTTCAAGTCTCTGGTGTTTCCAATGTAGAATGGCGATTTCCTCCAGATGACGTACAAGGAGTGGCTTCAAACCTCGGTCCGAGTGGCCAGGTACGTCACCATGCTCTTCTCAACTTCACAGATAGTGAGATAGCATTTGTCCCAATATATCCAAATCAGGATTTACCCGAGAATCAGTGTATATTTGTCAGGGGGTTTCGTGTTGCCCGTCTTTTGAGGATCCTACCAAGGCTCCGAGCAGCGGCAGAGCCAACGCAGAGTTCAGATGAAAATGAACCTGAACCTGAAGCGGACACCCAACTCATGGGAATTCCCACCGAGACCGATGTAAGCTGTGTAGTTTAGTATTTCCGATTAGTTTTAACCATTCAAAGTATCAGGATCCTCTTCACACACTCCTGGGATATATCGCTACAGTGAGTGATTCTCGTGCTTATCATTTGTGAATGTTTGATTGTAACTGAGTCATATAGCAAGCACCTGACTGTGATATGGTTCTTGTCCATGATGACGACTTGATGTGTATTGACGATCGTGTATGTGGATCTTTGATATACTGCACGCCTTCTCTCTTAGTCTTTTAGTTACTAGAAACTTCCCAACCAGATGCAATGATGGACTACCTATGGGAATCCGCACCACAGACTCAGCAAGTTCAGTGTGGTGAGTATCTAGCAGCATTAGAATCTTACGAACCCTCAGCAGTTTTCCTACAGAAAAAGGTGGTTCAGGAGATGAGACACCAGTCACCAAAGTAGCAACTTTGACTAAGAACCTATTTGGGGAACCCACACCTTGTGACAAGGACTGGACTCAGTTGCATCAGGCATCATTTAAGGGCCATGTACAAGTTGTTCGCGTCCTTCTTGAACGCGGTGCGGATGTGAGAGGCCTCTCCAAGGATGGGTTGACTCCGTTGCACTGCGCATCACAAGAGGGACATGAGGAAGTCGCTCGCGTCATTCTCAATGATGGCGCGGATGTGAATGCACGGACCGAGGACAGATCGACATCGCTGCATTTGGCATCATTCTGGGGACACGATAAGGTCGTTCGTGCCCTTCTCGACCATGGCGCAGAGGTGATGTCCAAGGATGAACATGGGTGGACTCCTTTGCACATGGCGTCATTCAGGGGCCATGTGGATGTCGTTCGCATCCTTCTGGAGTATGGCGCGAATGCGACTGCACTTACTAAACGGGGATCGACTCCTCTGCATATGGCATCATCCGTAGGAGATGTGGTGATTGCCCGCTTACTTCTTGCCGATGATGGCGTGGATGTGGCAGCCAAGGATGACAACGGTTGGACTCCATTACATGTGGCAGCATCTGGAGGGCATGCCCCAATCGCACGCGTCCTTCTCGAGCATGGAGCGGATGTGTCGGCCATGGATAAGAAGCGGATGACTCCGGTGGATGAGGCATTTTCTAGGGGATTTAAGGAAGTTGCCGGCATCCTTCTATATCATATAGAGTAAAGCCGATACGGAGTAAAAATAGAAAGCACTCTCACACAAGAAAAGGGGGCGAGAGTATAACGCTGGATTGTCCTTGGGCCTTGCATAGGCTCTTTCATAGGTACTTATACTGTACCTAGTTCATACGTAGCAACGACAAGCAACAGTGAGAAGATCCAAGACGAAGAGGATGAGCGCAAGGAAGAAAGGTGTCAAGTCGCAGAAATGAGAACACAAAGGGAATAAGAGATTGGGCAGACATGGTCGAGAATAAGGAGTGCTTGTGCAGTGGCCGGGAGGTTATATACCTGAGGGAACAAGTGGTTGTTAACCACCAGGTGCTTCTTTCGCATGTTTTGCAGTGGGCGGGAGGGCAATCGGTCACCTACTGACGATCCCAAGCGAACACTCAGTATGGGGGTAGTTGCATCATCTGGGAGGTTGCTTACATCTACAGGATGCAGAGAAGAACGTGGCCATGATCTCAGACATCCATCCGCTAGACCTTCATGATCAGCGCAAGTTACGACGACTAGTTGAGGCATAGCCTTCTGATCCATCTACTAAGCTACGCATCTTTACAAAGTAACCTTGAAGGCAGCTTCTGTGGATGTTAGGACTCCGCCACGCTATGAGGCCTGAAGCTTCGGTCTGCGAGTCGCGGATCTGCGCGCTTCAGATTCAGAATCGGAGTTTTTGGTTGTCACGTGGGGGTCAATCGGGTTTCCTAGTGTTTGTCCCAGTGGCCCTGCTGTGGATAAGGATAAAAGATCAGGGCACCCATGTTGCGCCCAGTCTTTCTCTTCCCACATCCTGCTCTCCCGTGGAGAAATTAGTTCTTTCATGGCTGCCTACGAAGTCTACCACCGTGAGCTTGCGGCCAAGTATCCTGTCTACGGGCACGCTCTGTGGGAACCCAACCATAGGGACTCTCCTGTAGAAATTGGTGATGTTGGTTTTATTCGACAAGGCAGATTCCACCGCCTGTTTAATGCTCTACTGCCTGGAGATCACCCATCTCATCAAACTTTCGGCGTTCCGGAACACTATGAACCACTAGTACAACTCAATATGACAGATCATATTGATACTGGCGCACTCAATCCCAATCATCTCATGTCTACGTATGCCATGGCTACCTCAGGGTAATCTAGATTCACTCTCATTTTCTTTATTGAACCTACTACTAACCCTACTCCAGGCCCCAACCCGAACAAGTGTCGATTTCGAGAACGGGTGCAGTTCTATCCTTTCCCGTGCCAGCCCGATGTCAAGACACACTTGCTCAGGGAGTGTTTGGTAGATGGATAGTCAATCATATCGACCACTGGTTTGCATTCGCTCGAAGTCTTGGCTTGGGATTAACTCGCATGGAAGACATCGTGTTTGTCACAGGGTGTCATCTTACCAGATCATGGATGAACATCGTGTTTCTTGAGGGTCATGAGGAGGGCCAAGTGTTGTTTGGACTTCAAGTAGCTGGTGATTCCAGTGTAGAGTGGCAATTTCTGCCTGAAGACTCCGACCTTGGGGGAGTGGCGTTTAATCTTGGTCCGAGTGGCCAGGTACGCTTTCGTAGTTTATCTTCACAGATAAATCTTGATCTTTCAAATTAGAATCTACCCGAGGATCAGTGTATATTTATCAGGGGGTTTCGTGTTGCCCGTCGTGGCTTGAGGATCCTATCAAGACTCAAAGCAGCGGCAGGCCCAGCTCCGGGAAGTGAACCTGATCCAGATCATGATATCATGAGCATTCCCACTGAGACCAACGTAACTCTGTCTCTTTGACATCTCTGGACTTTGTTAACGCTTCAAAGTATAAAGATCCTCTTCTCACACTCCTCGAATATATCGTCACAGTGGGTAATTTACGTGCTCATTATGTCCGAACATTTAAAGAGGTCACACAGCAAGCACCTGACTGTGATATGGCTCTTGTTCATGATGACCACCTGATAGGCATTGGCAATAGTGTACGTGGATTTTTGATGAATTACACGCCCTCTCTTAATCTTTCAGTCACCGGAGACTCTCCAACCAGATGCAATGATGAGTCACCTTCAGAAATCTGCGCCACGTGTATGGCAAGTCCAGTGTGGTGAGCGTATGACAATACCATGATACCATGCACCCTGAACTATTTTCCCACGAAAGGGAGTTCAGAAGCTGGGGGAACAGTTACCAAAGTAGCGACATTGACTGAGCACCCATTCGGAGCACCCGCATCCCAGGGCGATGATGGCCGGACGCAATTACATTGGGCATCGTTCGGAGGGCCTAAACAACTCGTTCACCCCCTTCCCGACAGCGGCGCGAATGTGACGAACCGCGCCGAAGATGGGTTGACGCAGTTGCATATGGCGTCGCTTGACGGACATGTGGAGATCGTTCGTTCTCTTCTCGAGAATGACGCGGATGTGAACGCACAGGCCAATGACAGGTCAACACCATTGCACGCGGCATCATCCGGGGGACATGTCCCAGTCGTATGCACCCTTCTCGAGTATGGCGCAGACGTGATGGCCAATGATAAGGAATCCCTGACTCCACTGCATCGGGCATTGTCAAAGGGATACAGGGAAGTTGCTCGCATCCTTCTCGAACATTGTGTGAAGGAGGCAGTCCGGAACCAGTGTGGTCAGGGTCAGATACCATTTTATTAGGTATTGGGGAGGGAATATATGCGTGTTATTCCCAACCCCTTGTCCGAGTCATCGCTCAGGGGCGGGGGGGGGAAGGTTTTTTTTTTAATCCGAATGTTCATCCCGCAGAGCGTACGAAGGGGAGTACAGAGGCGGACATGTATGTTACTGTACGTAGTATGCTTACGTGTGTTTGGTATGTGGTCCGAGCCAGCGCGTGCAGGTTATGGGCAGCGATAGCTTGTAATGTGTGATGCTCGTGGGGGTGCAGGCTGAGCGCTGAGGCGCTGAGGTACTGATCCCACCCGGTCGTCATGTGTGTCCTCCTATTTTGCCCTCATCCAAGCTCTCACATCGTCCTAGGCCTAGCACAGATTCTGGCTTCCGCAAGGAAACGAAGCAACGCGTTGACGCGCTTCGGGTGGTCGAAGAGTTGTGGGATATTTCGGCGGCGGCCACTGGCAGTTAGGTGCTTGCGGCGCGCAGCGTTGTGTAGTGTGCAAACAAGCAGCAGGTGCACCACTGTCTGGGCTGGCAAGAAATTTGTGATCAGGATGGAATCTTTGCGTGTAACTACCTATCGATGCGTGACCGGTGATTATCCGATACATTATGCAGAGAGTGGAACGATAGCAGATTATCTGAACACAGAGCTCAGGGGCGGTTTGGGTTTTGGCACTGCCATGCCCGGTCACCGCCTCTATGACAGGGAGCTACGGTCATTGAAGAGAAATTCCACCCACCCGGATGGGAAGGAATAGTATTACTATAATTACCGAGACCGTTCAAAATCAATACGCAAGCCGCAAGCCGCTAGGATAGGATAGCTTACAGGCACACAGATTATGCCTCACATTGATTGTCATTCGGAGGTCCACTGAGTTCATCAGAAAAACCTAAAAAAACTCAACCGTCTCAGAGTCCTTAACGGCCTGTTAAGCGAGTTAAGTATGACTTAAGACATAATTTAAGTCGAAATAATACCATCCATTTCCTTAAACTGCTTAGAATAAAATTTAAGGCATTTAAGTTGATTTAAGTTACGTTAAGTTTTTTTTGGGTTTTCCTGATGTTTCCTTACTGGTACAGTACCACTATAATGCATAATCGTAAACCATTTCTTTTTCCGCCAAGTAACCTCACTCAAAAGTTGACATGGCTGTGGTGACTATCTATGTCTACCCATCCTTTCATTTACATGCACATCCGAGCGATGGGTGAAGAATCGGAAGCAACCCGATTTCTAATCGCCCCTGCATACCTGCATATGAGAACTTCGACTTGATGGCCCTGATGCAAATAAGGATAAAAGGCTAGGCATCCATGTTGCGCCCAGTCCTTTCCTTCACAATCCCGCTCTCCCGTAGAGAACTCAGTTCCCTCATGGCTCACTACGAAGTCTTCCGCCGTGAGCTTGCGGCCAAGTATCCTGCCTACGGGCACGCTCTGTGGGAACCCAGCCACGGGGATCTTTACCCTCCTGTAGAAATCGGCGACGTTGGTTTCATTCGACAAGGCAAATTCCACCGTCTGTTTAATGCTCTACTGCCTGGAGATCACCCGTCGCATGAAAATTTTGGCGTTCCGGAGCACTATGTACCACTGAAACTAAACATGTCACGGCATATTGATACGGGCATGCTCAGTCCCAACCACTTCCGTTCGAAGTATGCCATGGCTGTGTCAAGTGGAGCTGGAGTATTTGCCTCGGAGTAATCTAGATCCACTCTCTTCTTTTCGTCGACCGACCGTACTGACCCTATACCAGGCCGCCCGACCCTGAACAAGTGTCGTTTTCATGCCCTAGAAGAGCAGGCGCAATTTTATCACTTCCCGTGCCTGCCCGACGTCAAGACACACTTGCTCAAGGAGACTTTCGTAAATGGATAGTTAGTCATATCGACCATTGGTTTGCGTTCACTCAAAGGCTCGGCTTGGGTATAAGCATGGAGGACATCGTGCTTGTCACTGGGTGTCATCTTGCCAGATCATGGACAAATATCGCATTCCTTGATGACTATGAGGAGGTGCGAGTGTCGTTCGGACTTCGAGTGTCTGGTGTGTCCGATGTAGAATGGCGATTTCCGCCTGAAGATGTTCAGGGGGTTGCGTTAAATCTTGGACCGAGCGGACAGGTACGCCTTTTTTAGTCTCTCTTCGCGGATACCGAGATAACTGTTGATCTCCAAATTAGAATCTACCTGAGGATCAGTGTATATTTATCAGGGGGTTTCGTGCTGCCCGTCGTCGTCTGAGG
>QLOT01005905.1:0-11132 GCA_003313875.1 Russula aff. compacta | reverse complement strand
TTGTGGAGATTCTTTGGACGGCGGATCATTCAAAGTACCATCTGTCACGCAAACGAGAGACTACATGGGTCCGTTTGGAGAATATAGACCGCAGGTGGAATCTGGGCCATGGAATCATGACTAGCCTTGCATAGTAATTCTGGCCTGAGGACCTGTCCCCGCTGGGACGCGTCCGTTGCTAGCGTGCAGGAGGCACTGAAGACAGCCCGCGATAGAGTTCGGAGTACTTGGAATAGGACATGGGATTTGGTGTCGCGTGCTGTGCAGCGAGGGTGGGATCATTTTACTCGTAGATAATGTGATTTGTATGCATAGATGTCGTGTCAGGCCATACGCGGTTTCCATGTTGTTGAGTCAGGTTCGAGTCATCAGAGTTAGCCTAAATATATAGAACTAATCATTGAGTGGAAAACCCCCAATAAAAGTAAAAAGGGTCTGAGGTCCTTGATCTTAGAACTAATCGGACCAAGTTCTCAACCCACCCACCTATGGTGTTCTGTGCTCGTTGTACTACTATATCGTGTTGTGCTGTACACGCAATGCACATGCTGTCGTTGTTCTACCGTCTACCTCCTACAGACCTCTCCATGGATCGTGCTGTGCCACACAGGTTACCATTCTCCCCTCTAAGAAATACCTACTGAGACAAGTTACAGCCACGCACGGTGATGCATGTGTGTTATGGACCGGTGCGGCCGCGTATGCACGTATGGTCTTCACGCGTCGCGTGATCGCGGAAATTCCCGCCAACTCGCACATCCGCCTTTTTCATGTTGTGTTTTGTTGTTGTGTTGTTGAACTAATGTCATCTCATGAAACTTCCCTTGTGCAACGGTGAGTGTAACATCTCTATACGAGGCTTCCCCTAATTTCAGCGAAAGGCAGGGCAGCCGTGCTGATGTTACTCGTAGCAGTGCAGCTATCCACAAATTCCCTAGCGAGATCCTGTTGGAAATCTTTGATTCCTATCGACAAAGCTTCGAACTCGAACTCGATCCTCAGCTTTGGCACAGAATAAGTGGATGGTTCAATCTTATTCACGTGTGCCAGAAGTGGCGACATACAGTGCTCGCGTCACCGGAGCGCTTACAATTGCGGCTTCACTTCACAGAGCACTCGCCACCGCCTACACTGCTAACACATCTCCCACCCTTGCCGGTTATCATTGACTATTATACTGAAGGAGACTGTGATAGCAGCATGGAAGATCATATGCTCTCCGGATTAATGTACCCCGATCGCGTGTGCGAGATTCGGCTTGGGGGCACGGATGCCGGCTTTGACGCACTCACTAGCGCGATGGATTATCCTTTCCCCGCTCTGGAATACCTCGAATTTAATTTTCAAGAAACCACAGAGTTGGAATTTCCGGAAACATTCCTTCGTTATTCCGCCCCGCGTCTACAACGTCTCAAATCGTCCGGCATGTGCCTCACATCCCTGCCCGAATTATTACCCCATACAACAGCCCTCGTCTATCTCTCGTTAAGCTTTGGTACTAATCATAGGCCATCGCCGGCCTCATTTCTTCTCACTTCTCTGCGAGACATGCGCTGTTTGCGTCACCTCGAGCTGAAGACGTCTCCCACCCTCTGTTCCCCCATGGATGCCATAGCACCTCCCACTCGAATGGGAGATAATGTCTGGCTTCCGGAGCTGACATTTCTTCTCTTCTATGGCTATAAAGCTCATTTTGAAGGGCTCCTGGTTGGGTTAGCCTCCGCATCCCTCAAGAATCTCCATCTCACTCTCGGCCAATCTGATGTTCTGTCTCCTATCCGGCACTTCTCTAGGTTTATCCGCAGAATGGGTCAAGTAATCGTTGGTGTCCAACTCTATGCCGCAGAATCCAGATTTTACTTCTCCATGATGCACTCCGTCAACTGTCCGCCCTTCAGAATCAGCGTACCGAATGAAATGGGATCGATTGAAGAGATAGGCAAGACTCTTTCTACGACATTTGCCAGTATAGAGATCCTTCACCTCACATATCCTCATAACGTCGTCGGAGACCCATTCGAGCTCTTGACATTACGTTTCGTTTCATGGTATCTATTGTTCGAGCGGTTCAAAAATGTGAAGACCCTCCGGGTGCAATGCAGTCGAGTCATCGAAGTTGCGGCTATCCTCCGGCGGTGTGATGAACATCCCAGAGAGGATTTTTTCCCCTTGCTTGAGCAGATCGAGCTGCATGCTACAGCATTTCCCACGTCTCCCAGCGAAAACCATTGTGCTTCCGCTCTTGACTCGTGGCAACCTTTCGTGGCTGCACGACAACGGGCGGGTCGCCCTGTGGAGGTTCTTTGGACGGCGGATCATTCAAAGTACCATTTGTGACCCAAACGAGAGACTGCATGGGTCCGTTTGGGGAATGTGTCCAACCTTGCCAGTCGCGCTTTATACTTTCAACTCTCCGTCGTTCCTATTCCCCACCGAGTTCCACCCTGGTCAACCCTTCAACCATCAACTATCGACGCAAGATACCCGCGAGCAAATCGCATCACCTCCCGCTTCTGCAGCTTCTTAGTTCTCTTTGCATTTTACCTTTTTCTGCCCTTTCTATCCTTTAGCAGCATTGATCAACGCTAGTTATGGTCACATGGCGCACGTGCGCCTACTGAGCTTCCTCTTAACGTTCATACTAACTATTTTGCCACCCTTTCATTCAAACTACATCGCGTACGGAAATACCGAGCTTCCCCTCCTTTAGGACTACTAAAACCATGTATATAAAAGTGACGTCCTCTCGCGAGGACGAGGAGAGTCAATCAGTATCCTCAGTAGGGATCAGCCTCCGCGAATTTCAGTGTGTTTTCCTGCGCACTCTCGTTTGTGGAACTGCCGCACGAGGTGTGTCTGTGTCCTCCTTTCTTCCCCACTTGGACGACCTCCTCACTCTCGCAGACGCTGGCTTAGCTATAGGAGGTAGAATCTGTGCATGCAATCGTAATGACCCGCCTTAATCGCTGGGAGTATGAACGTGACCACCACTATAGGAAGCACCGCGACCGAATTCACATCCCTTCTCTCCCACACTACCTCCTACGCCTTCTTTGGGCCAAACTGTTGTCTGGAACAGGAACGGCAGCGTGACTGAGATCACGCCTTCGTCCTGTTGTTGTCTCTGAAACACCCAGCTGGCTGCTACGCGCAGCGACGAGATAAGAAATGAAAAATGTGAATGCATCTCTTGCCGTTATTGGAATATTGTGAAGAAGTTTGTATAATCTGATGCCCGTGGTCTGTTCTCGGGGTGGGGATGGATGATGGGGGTAATGAAGCGTTCAAGCTAGTACATTCAAGGTCAAGACACCCGGACGCCGCATAGATTACCTTTACCACAGCTATCTTCCTCTTCTACTAGCATGCAGCTCCTGGCTGTTGAAGCTATTGAGATCACATATAGCCATGCTAAATGTCATATAAAACTGGGTTGCGAAAAAGAAAAAAAAGTAGACTTGATCTCATTCATGTACAGTCATCGCCCTCAGGGTGGATGACAGACGTTCAACATCGAATGGTTGCGGTAGGCGATATGACGACGAGAAATGGTCCGTTATCGTTTTTCCCCGCAAAGATCCTTTCCCTATCGCCATCCATCTACCCCTCCGTCTGCCGGAAAAACGCTGTTCGCGCTGTTGATCTCTACGGCCATTCAAAAGTGTGCCACACCATGTGTTATTGACCGTTCCGGCAAGTAGTATGCGGCCTGACCACACACCCATTCCCACCATTCTCGACCAAAGGCCAAATACTCAACGAAGCCCACCATCTTTCGGCGCCATTCATACGACATGCGTGTCGCCACCCTTCACGATTTGCCGGAGGTCGAGAAGGTTGCACCGTGAGTAGCGGTTGGAGCGAGTGCGTTCGTTTAGGTCGGGCATCGGGCGGGGGAGGTGCGGTGAAGGTATCGTCAAGCACCGCTGGTCACGGTCACTTGCCGACGAAGTGCATGAAAAAGTGGTTGTATCGTACTGACAGTGACGGTACTGTCCCAGGCAAGCTGTACTGTTTTGGGCGTATTACGTAGTGCGTACTGGGCCTTTTGCGTTCACGTTCACCGCAGCTGTATGTGGGCCTCGACACTCCTCCGACGCTCCACTGCTTCTGACGCTCCTCTTTTTGTCACCACCTGCCACGGATTAGATACAGTATCACCATGGTCCGACGTCCGAGGGTGAAGAAGCAGTGTTGACGTGGCCTCACGTAAACCGAAATTGTATCAAGTCAATCGACTGTATTGTACGGCCCCGTCACACTCCCGTCACCCCCAACATTGCTCATCATCGCATCATCCCTCCCATGTTGATTCCCTCCGCGATTTTTCCTAATCCTCCAGATCCTGCCTTGCGGCTTCCATTCACAGCTACCGCCTTTCTACCCCTATATTTATGCCATTATGCCATAGCAGTGCTCGTCATCCTCCCGCATACCTTCATTTTAAGAATTGCTTTGATACCCATCGTCCTCTGGCAAGCTTGGAACTGTGCCGTCGGGCTGGACTTTTCTGCCGGGTTGGCCAAGTCATTGGGACTTGAAAGTTCGGCCAGGATCAACTACTGGAACTTTCCGTATGTGGTGCGATTTGTCGTCAACGACGTCTTTCTCCTTGCATCCGTTGGCTGACTCCCCTGGACTTTCCTAGTGTGGGGTGCTCGATATCGTACTCAAGTCCCTCGAATGGGCGTTCGCGAAGAAACCTCTGAGGAGGTACGAGCCACCCGTAGATGGCCAACACGGTCACTTTGTTCCCATCGAGCGCCGTTTGTCCATCCCAAGTGTCCTCCTCGACGCTTTTGACCTCGTGTGCAATCGACGCGGAATCGGCTGGTCTTGGTCATACAAGCCGTTCCCCAGGCCGTCCAACCCCCGCTCGACGTCCATCCTCTCGATCTTCGCCAAACTGCTCTTCAAACTCATAGTCTTCGACGTATGCCACTGCCTCATGGAGTACATCCGGCCCTCCGTCAACCACCCCGCGGGCGACACGCTCTTCGACCCAACGCTGAGCCTAATCCCGCGCTGCGCCTGGGCGGCTTCCGTCACACTCTGCGGCGGCCTAGCGGCCTATATCATCATCGACGTGATCTACCACATCTCGACACTCGTCGGCCGCATCCTCCTGTGCCAGCAAGCGTGGCAATGGCCACCCGTCTCCGACCGCCCATGGATGTCCACCTCGATCAACGACTTTTGGAGTCGCCGCTGGCATCAGATACTCCGGCACCCCTTCGTTATCTACGGCGCGCGACCCGGCGGCGCGCTACTGGGCCGACCGGGCGCGCTCGTCGGCGCGTTCACCGTGTCCGCGGTGCTCCACGATCTCGGGATGTGGGGGATCGGGCGGGGCATGGAGTTCAGCACCACGGGCGGGTTCTTCGTCCTCATGGGCGTCGGCGCGGCTTTGGAGCACGCGTTTACGAGGGTGACGGGCCGTTCTGTTGGGGGTGCTTGGGGATGGGCGTGGACTATGGCGTGGACGCTTACGTGGGGCACGCTCATGATGGATGCGTGGGCGAGAAAGGGCATGATCGCCTGTGACCTTTTCCCCGACGGGATGAGGCCAGGTAAACCGCTCGTTGATATTACCATCTCGTTCTTACGACGGTATTTTCACGATAAGTAACGGAACATCTCCCCTTTAGAGTAAGACGACCACTTGCTCGCACACTAGAAAATTTAAGCCGAGTGTCCCACGGCACGCGATGCATGGTGACCCAAGCACTGCGCGCGGTGCTTACTTTTGGCACGGGATTACTTAATGTCACGCTCACGTGAATATCCGGCAGTTAGGCTGAGCGCGGCACTTGCCATGAGATAAGTCTTATCTCCCAAAATATTTTTCTTGATAAGTCATTTATTAAACATGAACGACAAACAATGAAGAATTAAAAATATTACTCACGCTGCCTTAAGCTTAAGTGCGAATGCAGATGCAGTCTTGCGGCAGAAATGAAGTTGAGATGTTTATTACTTAGTCAATGGCACTGGTCTTGACTACGTCGACCCGGAGTCAGATTACTTGCACAACACTGTCCATCACTGCAGTGCGCGTGACCTTTGGCTCGTGGAATGGCGTGAGTTACGCTGTCAGTGTTTAAGCTTTAAGATTGATGGGCGAGAGCTGGCGATCACACGCGCTTGATTTAATCTAATCTTCCCAGGTGAGGCCCGATGTAATGGTCCTCGACTCATCGCTTGTCATGTAATTACAGAAAAGAAAAGCTAAGATGAAGGAAGAATGTGAACAAGTAGAAAGAAAATCCAGCAGCCATGATTGTGCAACGCATCGCATACCCAATCATCTCCATCACCGCAATGCCCACGCCCACCTCGGATACACCATCCGTCGCATGCACCCCTCCTGCATCTCTGCGGTCGGACCTGCTTTCTCACAGACAACACATGAGCACTGAACAACGTTCTAATATGTATAATCACGTACAAACGATCGCCAACGGACATTCCTGAATCACGCCCCATAGTGCACATAATTCACCCAACGCTCCAGCGTCATCTTTCTCTTCCTTCTTAGATTCCTCACAGCATCCCGAAGTGCCTCGGCTGTTCTCTCATAATATGGCACCCCTTGCCATTTATCCGAGAACACCGATTTGTAAAAGGTTTCAGCGAGGACTGGTCCGTCAATATCCGCCATCGCCCACATCGTCCCGACTACGCTCTGGAATCCACTGTATTGAACTGCCGCGGCAAGATGCAGTCCCTCATTCGCAATGCTTTCTTCTGTGATCTCAGCTGTATGACAAGCGGAAAGGAATGTGAATTCAGCAGTGGGAAGTCGTGATTGTACGATGTCGAGTAGCATAAGGCGTGAACCTTCGTACAGCTTGAAAAATGCATCGAATGGCTTCCCAATCTCAAGTATACCATGGCAAGAAATGTGTGCAAAACGGTGATGCTTGAGACGCTCGAGTGTGAATATAGGTGTCGCCTTCTTCTGAAACAGTGATTCCACCAATGGGCAGGCAGTCCGAACGATGCGCCTCTCTTCCAACAAACTCAGCATCTGGGCATCAGGTTGTACCATGAGCAGCATCGAAGGTGCATCCAATGTTTGTGTGTTCGGTTTACGCGATTCTATGAGTGCAGAGAGCATCGGAGTATATGAAGGGATGTATACATCCAAGAAGTATTGCTTCATTGGGCCATCTGATTGAATTGGGCCGAGGGCATGGAGAGGAAGGGAGCAGAATACAGATGTTGGACACCACCAAACATGCGATTGTTCTGGGACATTCAACTTGCGGAGTCTCTCGATCACTGAGCGACCAACAAGATCGTACAGCTGCTCAAGTACATAACCCAAAGTGTCCTCGTACTCCCTTGAGTTGAGGTCCTTATTTCGTGCGGCCAGTAACCTGTCATGCAAACCCTTTGCGCGGTCATAGAAATTGGCACCTGTTGGAATAAGGGAGGGAGAGGAGTTGTGGAGGAGAATGATGATGTCAGAACGCCATTTAGAATGGTTGACTAATATGACAGGCCCACCGACAGCAGCAGAACGAAGGGTGTCGAACAAAGGTGGGATCAAAAATGTGTCGAATCCTGGCTGGGCTCGGATCTGAGAGATGAGGATGTCACGCTCCTCCACAAGTTTTCATTGCTTCATCACCAGGTGACCGAATGGGTCCATCTCCTCATGAACACCGGCTAGGCCATCCTCCATCCAGACCAGTTGAGAGCCTGAGATTGTCACTGCCTCAAGGTCCCGATTGACGGCTGCAAATTTCTTGGCCAAGGGCAGGTTGACTGCCTGAAGCTGGTCAATTGAAGTGCGGAGGCCCCACATTTCTGACCAGAGGAGGCCCCTCCCTCGTTCTAGAACCTCGACTGCCTGCTTTAGTCGACTGATCTGGATCAAATATGATGCAAGGTCAAGTGGGAGCTTCTCGTACTGATCGTGCATTGCTACAAGACGGTAATGTTGAGTTGTGAGGGTAGGAGCAAAGGAGAGGGATTCTTGCATGAGTGAGATGGCAGTCTCATACATGGTGAGTGTGGATGAGTGCCTGTATGACCGTGCTGCCTGTGCCCATTCGCATGAAGTGAGGAATCAACGGGGTACCTCTGTGCTTGCATGGGTGGCAGCGATGGCAAATAATTCGGTGATTTCATCTACGTCACTTCTGTCCTTGAATAACTCGAACCAGGAGGTTAAGCAACGAATAAGATTTAGAGCGATCGCATGAAGATTGATTGGTACACCTTCCATTTTGATGAGGCCATGGTACACAGTGATTGATTCCTGAAGATAGTCGACATTGCCTGTGAGGCGAGACATACGGTGAAGGAGACGGCCTAATGTGTCGAGTGTAAGTGGAAGATATGAGTGAGGGGAAGCAAGGCAGAGTCTGCAGTACTCGATGGCCTTTTCAATATTTGTTAGATCAGTGATATCGTCTATGGAAATAAGTGCACGAAGATGAGGCCCTAGATCTCTCATGTCAGGCATCGGCAATGGAAATTTGACATGGTTCAATTTAGTGACTTTGGGAGATGCAGCCAAATGCAACTCGTTGACAACTTTGGCATTATCTTCTTGCTGACCACTTCTGACACCAAACTCTTCAAAGTGAATGTTGTCAAGATCTGCCAACTGCTTCATGACAGAGTGACGATCTGGATGATCGGATGACATTGCGTTGAGAAGAGTAAGAGTGTGGAAAATTACCTCCGCTAAATACTCTGGCTTTGGATCATGGGTGTATCGGGACCGCGCAAGCATTCCAGCGAGAGTCATGGCCTGTTCCACATCTTCATTGGGATCGGCGATCCATTCATCCAGGATTGACATTGCCTCCTTGTAATCATCGTGTGATTGAGCCCAGTCAAAGCGAATAGAAAGACAAGAGGCAAGCGTGAAGCGAACTACAACCAAATCAGGCCATCATCTCCTTGCTTCACGCAGACATTCGATGGCTCCGTCTGGAAGTAGTTTCCCCAATAGCACATGCACATAAGTCCGAAGTATGGTATGGGCCAACACCTTTAGAGCTGTAATCAGAAGTGATTCTTCAACACCCAAGGTGAGAAGGTCGCGACACAGAGTCACCATCTCCCTGACTGGATCGACAGACTCCAGTTCTACCTGAATGGCTAAAGCATTTACTAAGTATGCTTTAATCTCATTGCATGTAGCGTCGGAGGTTTCAAGTGACTGGTGTTGTAGGTAACGATAGTATGCAATAGTGTGCTTCACATCGCCGGGCTGCTTGAGCTTATGGGAGCGAAGAAGAAGGGCATTTGCGAGGCAAAACAAGGCCTCAATGGCGTATGAGCCGAGTTTAGTATGAAATGGAAGGAGTATGGCTTCAGTAGAGTGGGAAATTGACTTGTCGAGGTCTTCGCACTCTTTCGAGAAGCTGTAGCGTTCCAGTTGTGCCAAAGCCAAAGTCAAGAGGCATTTGGAGCACGCTGGCAGAGGGTGGGGTTGAGGTAATGTCAAGAGTCGATTTTGTAACAGAGAAATCTTGTCATCGATATTGAACGTGAAGGCTATTACGATAGAAAGAGTTGCAAAAGACAAGCAAAAGGGTTCAGCGCGAATGTATAAGACTGAAGGCAGATTCGGGACTCACCCTGTGTGTCTGCCATGGTTCAAAGCTGAAAAACTAGAATGAATATTGCCAAGGAGGGAGGAGGGATGTACGTGGGTCGTATACGTAAAGGCAGTGTCTCGAAGCCTCAAGGGGATGGCACAGCCATGCAACCAGGAGCGCCGGGATCATCACGCTCACCGAACCACTCCCACCTATTGTAGTCGTGTTGTACACAGCTATTTGACCGGGACCTGCGTACATTCTCATCACCTACATCATACTGGATCCAAATTCCTCAGAAGTCATCAACAATTGACCGTGCTTTCACCTATACGACATCTGACAAGCACAGAGAAATCATTTGATACAACTTCGATATACGGAGGTTCGGTTCAGTCCCCTTCATGTGAGACCAGGTTGCCATCTGTTGATTGCTGAAAAGAGTCGTGGCAACAAGGTGACTGGCTCAGCTCTGTCTCACTGTCATTTTTCTTCTGGGCAGTCTTCAACAGATAGGTATCGCGTCATACGGACACCATTTATCATCTCCCTCCAAGCAAAAGAGTACCAGCGCCTTCTTGAACCGCAACCACCATGTCGAAAAAACCGACCCCCAAACCTCTGCCAAACTATCTCCCCCACCCAGGGGAGCAACTACAGAAACTTTTCCCTCTCGCTCATGACTCCCTTGCTAGTGTTCTTGGGCTCGCCCGAGCATACCTGCAGGCCATGCACCCCACCAAAACAGCTCGCTCTGATGCTAACATGGTGGCAAGTGCCCACCTCCTATCCCTATTTGTCAACGATACTCTCATTCAGGCCATCCTCCCCCCGGCCAACACCGCCCACCACACATCCAAAGAGCTACACTCCCTCCAGACCAAATTGACAGGACTGGAGACCACTATTGCCCAGCTGGCCAAACACGGGAAGGCCACCCCAGCCCCTCTCAACACCCCATCCCCACACGCTCAGCCCAGCCCTACCAAGGGTACTGCCACTGTGACCCCTACCACCTACGCAGCCAAAGCCTCCTCCCCCCAACGCCCCAGCATTGTCGTGGGAGCCGCTGCCCTAAAGTGGACAGACGAAGCCAGGCCTAGCCCGGCTGACCTCTGCGCCACCATCAACAGGACCCTGGAAACCTCCCCACATGCCCAAGTCTCGCTGTCCGCTGCCAAGTGGACACAGAGGGGAAACTTGGTCATCTGGGGGGGACCTAACACCACGGCCCACCACCTCACCGCCGCACTCCCTACCATCTCTGAGGCCCTCCAAGCCTCTCTCTCAGCCTTGGCCACCTCGGCCCCCTCCTCCCCCCCCTCAGTACGCCACAACGTTAAATGGTCCAGAGTCCTCCTCAATGGGGTCCCCACTGGCCGCACCTCCCAAAAAGAAGCACACACCCCAGACCAATGCCATCAAGCCCTGGTCGCTGAGAACCCTACCTACGCCACCCTCTCCATCACCCAGCGACCATCATGGGTCCGGGACCCCTCCACATACTCTCCAGGCGCCATCTCCTCCCTCTCATTCACCTTTGAAGACCCAGACGGCACAGGCGCCAGG
>QLOT01005884.1:0-13469 GCA_003313875.1 Russula aff. compacta | reverse complement strand
GAACCCTCGCCCTGGTCGGCGTTTCATTTCCAGCATTACCCAATCTACTTTTGTCTACCAGTGACCTCGTCCACCTTGACCTTTGGTATATTCCCAATTCGGCGTATATTCCACCCGACGAGATGGTCGTTTGCTTGTCCACGCTGGCCAGGCTCAAAACACTTTACCTCGGCTTTCGTTCCAGACTCCCAGGTGGGAAAAGCCGTCGTCCGCCCTCGCTGACACGCTCTGTCCTCCACGCTCTAACAACACTTTGGTTCTCTGGCAATAGCAAGTACTTGGAGGATTTCATCTCCCGAATTGATGCTCCTCAACTGAACAACACCGATATTACATTCTCCGATCTGTTCACATTTCACACTCCACGTTTCCTCCAGTTCATCGATCGCACAAAAATGCTCGGCGCATTCAATCGAGCCGCAGTACGATTTTACCGTGACTGCGTTGAGGTCACACTATCTTTAGAAAACCTGCCAGCCGATCAGCGAGGTGTCAGGCTGCGAGTTTCATGGATCAAGTTAGACTCGCAACTTTGGGGTCTTGTGTGGCTTTGTAGGTCATCCTTGCCCTTGCCCCTCCTCTCCATTTTGGAATACCTTGACATCTACGGCCACGTTTATCACTGGTCACATGACGCGCACCCTAACCAATGGCTGGAACTTTTACACCTGTTTACCTCTGTGAAGAGTCTGTCCCTATTTGACGAGCTCATACAACCTACCATAGCCGCCCTGGGAGGGCTTGTCGGAGAAAGAGTATTAGAAGTGTTGCCTGTTCTACAAAACGTTCACCTACACTGGGATGGGCCATCAGGCCCTCTCCAGGAACCTGTTGGGCTTTTCGTCGCCGCGCGAAAGCTCTTCGGTCACCCTGTAGCCATCCGCCATGAGGAGCGAGGAGAATGGATAGAAGATGTGTGGGGTGGTCGACCATTGGAAAGTGCTCGCCGTTTTCTGTCCCGTTGATCTTTTGAGTTTATGGATTTGTCGCCTGGGCATTTTACTTATACCTTGAAACCGGTACGCACCGCAGGATCGGGCGTACGAAAATGTAATGTTGTGTCTGCCATCTTTCGGTGAAGCGTACACGGCGCAACGCGTCCATGTGCACGCACGTTCCTTTGAGCAGGAACCACCCTATTGGTTCATACGTTCATGGTTCACCGCTGCCTGCCCGACAAGCATGTATAAAGCCTTTTCTCAACACCGTTGCAACAGTACCCGACTTATTATACACTGATAACTGTTTAAACGTGCTGTGACTCTCACAGGTCGTCTGTTCTCTTATCTAGGTGGTATCATTACCAACTATTCATTCCTCGTCACTTCTTTCATGCTAACTGTGAAGAGCTCAAACATGGGAACAGCTATCTCGTGCTTTCTGCGTACACTTCACCTGGGTTTCGAAACCGCTCCTTCCCTCCCTGCTGTTACCACACTTCAATTCTCCGGTATCAGCGAGGACTCGGAGGGGGCCTCGTCTCCAGAATTGACGTCCCTCTACTCGGCAGCGTTGATATGATCAACTCATTTTCGACATTCCGCAACTCCTCCGTTCTGTTGTGAGCACCGCGCTGGTGCTGGTCGTGGCGCATTTAACGCGGGGTATTACAGTGATTAAGGTGATAAGTTGGGGCGTCCTTACCGAGGATAGTGGATAAAAATACCACATCTACATGTATCGCTCACGCAAAGAACGTACTGAAGTCAACAACGCTGTGACATCACCCGCAGCAATGTATGATGTTCCGCGACCACATCTCATCCTCGATGCGGCGCACTGGCACGAGCCTTTGAACGCCTTGAGAATCCATGTACCAAGAGGGCTGGATTTAACCACGTTGCTCGCAGGAGTGTTGCACGCTGGGGGAATGGGTAGCAGAGAGCGGTTTGCTGTATGAGAGGTGGGAGATAAAGTGAGACTAGAATGGGGGAGGACTAAGGGGGGGAAGGTTCAAGGTCACACTATGATGACACTGTGATGTATGACATGGACTGACTGAATAAATGGGACATACTAATCTCCCGTCGTTGTACCGAACACCTGCCCTCGTCATCATTCACACACCGGGCCTTGTTACTGTAGGTTGGATGGGAGCAGATGGCGGTCCTTTTGGTTCAAAAAGGTGCTAAAGCGGCTAGTCAATCCCAGGTTGCGGAGAATGGACGGGAAGAAGAGGGGAATTGTTCATGAACAGGTGGTGATCTTGGGAAATTGCTCTTCCGTGTTGATTTCAAGGGCTCCGCGTGACGACGACTCCCACTAGCGCTCAACTGCCCCTGATCAAGTACACGCGAGCACACGAGTAGGAGTGTGCGAAAGTACCGGGCTCTATCCATCATCAAGACTCACCATGACCTCTGACAGGTATGTCCGAGGTCCCTCTCCCTGGAAAGGTTGCAAAACAAAGACATGACTTGTCACTCACTGGTTACTGTTTAGACCTGCACTGTTCTCGAAACTAAGCAGTATCCTTACAAACCCTTCATTCTCCGATGCCTCCGCGAGGCCAACTTTTAAGGTCTCGAATATGGGAAAGGTTGTTGCGCGTCGCACGAAGCAGTTGTTGATCAAAATTCGTCGAGGTGGGTGGCAATGCGAGAGTCCCGCTTGTAGCAATCACACAGTTGAACGACACAGGCCCACGTACAGCTGCGCAATTGGATGTCCTTGCGCAGAAGAATTTGTGGCAAGATGGTCTGAACCATCTCGTGAGTTGATCCACATGTTTTGATCAACTTTATTGAGGTCATTCATCATTTTCTTCAACAGACGACCATCGAAATTCTGCCAGATGATGTGCTACTAGACATATTCAGTTTCTATGTGGATGAAGCCAACAAAGAAGACGAATGGCAGACGCTGGTGCATGTGTGCCAAAGATGGCGGAACGTGGTTTTTGGATCACCGCGTCGCCTGCGCCTCACACTTGTCTACCACCCAAGCAGACCCGTGGGGGAGATGCTGGATATATGGCCAGCGATGCCCTTTGTCATAATATTGAGCCTCCACAACAGTCTAAGCTGGGAGCGGGAGGTAACATTGGTAGATAACACCATTGCCGCGCTCGAGCACCACGAGCACATCCGTCGAATCGCCGTCTCGCATCTTCCGAGTTGGCGCATGGAAAAACTCGCTGCAGGAATGCGTCGGCCATTCCCGATGCTCACATCCCTCCAACTTTCCGGGAATCCTCAAACAGAAATACTCCTGCCCGATTCATTTCCCGGTGGATCCACCCCACGTCTTCGAAACTTCACATTGATCGGCATTTCATTTCCGGCATTACCAAGTCTACTTTTGTCTGCCAATGACCTTGTCCACCTTGACCTTTGGGATATTCCCAATTCTGGGTATATTCCACCCGACGAGATGGTCATGTGTTTGGCCACGCTGACCGGGCTCAAGACACTTTACCTCGGTTTTCGTTCCAGTCTCCCAGGTGGGCACAGCCGTCGTCCACCCCCGCCGACGCGCTCTGTCCTCCACGCTCTCACCACACTTTGGTTCTCCGGCGATAGCAAGTACTTGGAGGATTTTGTCTCCCGAATTGATGCCTCTCAACTCAACGACATCGATATAACATTCTCCGACCTGTTCACATTCGACACTCCACAATTCGGCCAGTTCATCTATCGCACAGAAATGCCCAACCTATTCAATCGAGCCACTCTGCGATTTTACTGGAACTGCGTTGAGGCCACACTTTCTTCAGAGAACCTGCCAGTCGATCAGCGAAGTGCCAGGCTGCGAGTTTCGTGGATCAAGTACGACTTGCAACTTTTAGCTCTTGTGCGGCTTTGTAGGTCGTCATTGCCCTTGCCCCTCCTCTCCATTTTGGGATATCTTGACATCTACGGCCACGTGCACCATCAGCAACACAGCGCGCACCCGAGCCAATGGCTGAGACTTTTAGGCCTGTTTACCTCTGTGAAGAGTCTGTCTATATTTGGCGGACTCGTACTGCCTATCATGACTGCCCTGGGAGGGCTTGTCGGAGGAAGAGTATTAGAAGTGTTGCCTGTTCTTCAAAACGTTCACTCACACTGGGGTGGATCACCAGGACTTCCACAGGAATCTGTTGGGCCGTTTGTCGCCGCGCGAAAGCTCTCCGGTCACCCCGTAGTTATCCACCATGAGGAGCCTAGAGAGTGGTTAAATGGTGTGTTAGGAGGTCGACCATTGGGGAGTGTACGCCGTTTTCTGACCCAATAACCGTTCGAGTTTATGGACTTGTTTCAACCGCGCATCCTGCTTATACCCCGAACTCAGTATATACCGAGTATCTGGCGTGGCAGGGCAGCCAAGTGCACATCACAAAGTTGTGTCGAAGGAACGGCTTTACTTCCCTGGGCTTGGAATGCGTAGGTCCGCACCATCCGGGAGCCTGCAGAACGCGTCCTTTTCCCCCTTTTCCTTCTTAATATTCCTCTTGCCGCTATCATCCTCCCCTCTCTTCGTCACTACCTGTCCCATGAACTCTGAACCACAGCCTGTCAGCTTGCGTGTCGCTCTCGTCTCGCTCTGTCCACCTCACCTCACCCTACCGCGCCCAGCCCTCAGCTTCCTTTTCATGACTCACTATTCTCTTTCATCTCGACTTTCCTTTCATCCCCTCGCCCTCGCTTGTGTCATCCTTTATCATATCCCACCTCCCATCCACGGCGTCGTTGACACTGCCCCAGCTGCCTCGATACCGGCCATACAAAGGACGAGCAGATCTGTGCAGACTGCGTTCAAGTCGCCTGCTTTAATCTGCCTCGTCTTGTCGCCGGTAAATACTGTTGGATGATTCTGGTTGGACTTGGACTTGGTTCGGTGTAGCTGGTGCGCCCCACGTCTCCTTTGTTTCTCCTTCACTGCCTTTACCTTTCATTGCGACACCCTTTCCCCTACTTTCATCTCACCGCTTCGTCTAACGCGTCTATGATACTATCCCCCCACATTCATACGATACGACCCTTATAGACACAGACTGAGATGTATATGAAGACCCACTCTCGTTTGCTGCTAATGTAGCGTTCTGCGAGCGCACCCGGCGCCGTCGTCTGCCTGCGCGGAACGCGTCCGTGATCTCTCGTCTGCCTCAAGCTTTCCCTTCTGCTTCCCTTTCTCTCTCCCTCTCTCTTCCTAGGTCTCAGACTTCTCCTCGGGATTACATCGCAATAATCGCGCCCCGTTCACGCCCGCATTTAATTTTGATATATACAAGTTTTCTTTCTGTGCAGCCAGCATATAACTCAGCGTCGTTCGAAGGGTGCCGCACTCAGCATGACGATCGCATATGTCGAATCACCCGCTCGCATCTCCACTCGGCTGATCAACTGGCCAGGAGCTTCCCAGTTCTCGTTTTTAGTCCTACAGACCTTGAGCGTGGGGATCCAAAGACATGTCCGGGTCTCATCACAACTCACCTTTGCCTAGCCCTCATCTCACAAATGTTCTGGCCCCCTTACCAGCCAAGCGTTGCATGTCTTCACTGCCTCGGTTTCCCTAATTATCCGCACAAGGCGAGAGAATGACACTGCCCTGTCCAGAGTTTGGGCTCCCCGGGTTGTTCCCTTCCATCCCATCAAGCGACACCCACCTCCACTACATCATGCCCTCCTCCTTGAACGCGATCCATTCTGCCGCCATACACAACGACACAATCTTTGTGTCTCGTCCACCACATGCGTATGAATCTGGGTCTGGGCCGCCCCGGTATATTCGGTAGCTCAAAGCAGTAGTTCATTCATTTCAGCGTTTGTGATGACATGGGTGCGCTGCAACATAGAGAACACAACCGGGCACGCGATCTCTATTTTCACTGGCGACGCGTTGACAAGCCCAATCACGCCCACGAGCCTGAGTGCGGCTCAGCGGGCACCGTCGATGATCGCGAGGAGAATGCACATTGGGAAGCTCCACATGAGGGGCTCAACGCTCAACCATTGTCAGGATCTTGTCGAGCGTTGGAGAGGTCTATTAGAATAGAAAATGGTGGTGTAGCTGAGGGTGGACGGTCGCCTGCTCGGCGTACTCTTTTGCATAGAGGGAGAACATAAATGGTGCCAGTTTGACGCGATGGCTATCTGTTGACGACTGCCTGGAAGAAAAGTAACAGCGAGACATACGACTCCCCTCAGCAACCAACCGATGGCAACTCAGTCTCATACGAAGGGAACTGAACCAAACCTCCGTGTGTCGAAGTTGTATCAAATGATTTCTCTTTGCTTGTCACATGGTGTGCTGACAGGTGAAAGCATGGTCGATTGTTGATGACCTCTCAGGAATTTGGATCCAGATATGATGGGAGTGGCTCGGTGACCGCGATGCTCCCCAGCGTTCCTGGCTGCGTGGCTGTGCCAGTCCCTCGAGGCACTGTCTTTACGTATACGACCCATGTCCATCACTCCCTCCTTGGCAATTTTCATTCTAGCTTTTCAGCTTTGAACCATGACAGACACACAGCGTGAGTCCCGAATCTACCATCCGTCTTAGACTTCGCCGCTGAACCTTTTTGTGTGTATTACGCAACTCTCCCTCTTGTAATAGCCTCCTCGTCCAATATCGATGACAAGATTTCTCTGTTACAAAATCAACTCTTGACATTACCTCGACCCCACCCTCGGCCAGCACGCTCCGAATGCCTCTTGACTTTGGCCTGGGCACAAGTGGTACGCTACCACTTCTCGAAAGAGTGCGAAGACCTTGTGAAGTTCATACTAAACTCGGCTCATACGTCATCGAGGCCTTGTTTTGCCTCGGAGTTGCCCTTTTTCTTCGCTCGCGTGAGCTCAAGCAACCCGGCGATGTGAAGCACGCTATTGCGTATCTTCATTACCTACAAGACCAGTCGCTTGAAACATCCATCGTCACACGCAATAAGATTAGAGCATACTTAGTGTTGGCTTTAGCCATCCAGGTGGAACTAGAGTCTATCGATCCAATGCAGGATATTGGGGAGATGGCAACCCTGTGCCGCGAGCTTCTCAGATCCAGTGTCGACGAATCTCTTCTAATCAAGGCTCTAAATGTGTTGGCAGGTGCCATACGTGGGACTGCTGTGCATGTGCTGTTGGGGAAACCACTTCCAGACGGAGCTATCGAATGTCTGCGTGAAGCAAGGAGACGATTTCCTGATTTGGATCTAGTTCGCTTCATGCTTGCCTCTTCTCTTTCTGATCGCTTCCACTCGGCCCCGACACATGACGATTACGAGGAGGCAATGTCACTCCTGGATGAATTGATCGCCAATCAAAATGAATATGTGGAACAGGCCATGAGCCTGGCTGGAATGCTTGCGCGGGTCCGATACATGCTTGATTCAAAGCCAGAGCATTCAGCGGAGGCAGTTTTCTGCACTCGTACGCATCTCAACGCAATGTCTTCCGATGATCCGGATCATCGCTCTGTCATGAAGAACTTGGCAGATCTCGAGAAGGAACGCTTCGAAATTTTTGGTGTTAGAAGTGGTCGACAAGAAGATATTACCGGAGTGGCTGACAAGTCGCATCTGGCTGCGTCTCTTTTGGCTAAATCGGACCTTGTCAAGCTTCCCTTGCCTATGCCTGACGAGGGCGATCCAGTGTCTCATATTAAAGCACTTACTTCCATGCATGGCCTCACTGATCTAACGAATATCGAAAAGGCCATCGAGTACTGCAGAATCTGCCTTACTTCCTCTTACTCACATCTTCCACTTACACTCGACATGTTAGGCCGTCTCCTTTCCCGTGTTTTTGACCTCACAGGCAATATCGACTATCTTCAGGAATCAATTACTGTGTTCCATGACCTCATCAAAATGCCAGGTGTACCCATCAACCTTCATACAATCGCTCGACTACTTATTGATTCCTTGTTCTCCCGGTTCAAGCTGCTCCAGGACAGGAAGGACAGGGACGAAATCATGGAATTATTGGCTATCGCTGTCACCGATACGAGCACAGAGGTACCTCTTCGATTCCGCACTTCATGCGAATGGACACAGGTCGCACGGGCTTCCAGACACCCATCCACACTTCATGCGTATGAGACTGCCATCTCACTCATGGAAGAATCTCTCTCCTTCGCTCCTACCCTCGCAATTCAACATTTCCGTCTTGTAGCAATGCGCGATCAGTACGAGAAGCTGCCACTCGACTATGCATCGTATTTGATACAGATCGGTCAACTAAAGCAGGCTATCAAGATTCTAGAACGAGGCAGGGGCCTCCTCTGGTCAGAGATGCGGGGCTTCCGCGCTTCAATTGACCAGCTTCGTGCAGTCAACTTGCCCTTGGCCAAGAACTTTGCAGCTGTCAATCAGGACCTCGAGGCAGTGACAATCTCAAGCTCTCAACTGGTCTGGATGGAGGATGGAACGGCCGGTGTTCGCGAGGGGATGGACCCGTTCGGTGGCCTGGTGATGAAGCAACGGAGACTTGTTGAGAAGCGTGACATGCTCATTTCTCAGATCCGAGCTCAGCCAGGATTCGACTCCTTTCTGATCCCACCTTCGTACAACACCCTTCGTTCTGCTGCTGCCGGTGGGCCTATCATATTAGTGAACCATTCTAAATGGCGTTCCGACATCATCATTCTCCTCCACGACTCCTCTCCCTCCCTTATTCCGACAAGTCATGATTTCTATGACCGCGCAAAGGGTTTACATGACAGTTACTGGCTGCACGAAGTATCGGCCTTGACTCAAGCGAATACGAGGATGCTCTGGGTTATGTACTCAAGCAGCTCTATGATCTTGTCAGCTGTCCAGTGATTGAGAGACTCCGCAAGTTGAATATAGCAAAACAATCGCGTATTTGGTGGTGCCCGACATCTATTTTCTGCTCCCTTCCTCTCCACGCCATGGGCCCAATTCGATCAGATGGCCCTACGAAGCTGTACTTCTTGGACCTATACATCCCTTCATATACTCCGACACTCTCTGCACTTATAGAATCATGTAAACCGAGCATGCAAGCATTAGACACGCCCTCTATGCTGCTCGTGGTACAGCCTGATGCTCAGATGCCGAGTTCGTTGCAAGAGATGCGCATCGTCCGGACTGCTTGCCCAAAGGTAGAAACACTGTTTCGGAAGAAGGCAACACCTATATCTACGCTCGCGCACCTCAAGCATCACCGATTTGTGCACATTTCATGCCATGGTATGCTCGAGATGGGAAAGCCGTTCAACGCATTTTTCAAGCTCTACGAAGGTTCACGCCTTACGCTATTGGACATCGTACAATCACGACTTCCCTCTGCCGAATTCGCATTCCTTTCCGCTTGTCATACAGCCGAGATCACAGAAGAAAGCATTGCGAACGAAGGACTACACCTTGCCGCAGCGGTTCAATACAGCGGATTCCGAAGCGTGGTCGGGACAATGTGGGCAATGGCGGACATCGACGGACCAGTGCTCACTGAAAGCTTTTACGAGTCGGTGTTCTCGGACAAATGGCAAGAGGTACCATATTATGAGAGAACGGCCGAGGCACTTCGGGATGCTGTGAGGAATCTAAGAAAGAAGAAAAAGATGACGTTGGAGCGGTGGGTGAATTATGTGCACTATGGGGCGTGATTCATGGATGTCTTGGTACGTGGTTATACATATTATGACTTTTTTCAGTTCTCACCGCGTCTGTGGGAAGGCAGGTCAGAGGAAATTGGATTGCAGAAACAGATGAGGCACAGGCGACGGAAGGTGTACAGGCGCTGGTCCGCGCACTGCGGTGATGGAGATAATCGGTGTGCGATGCGTTGCGCATTCATCTACTTATTCTTTGTTCATATTTATACTCTTCTCCTTTCATCTTGGTTTTTTCTGTACCTACCGATGGGCGGGAACTTGATGACCACTACCGACCGCGCGTTCTACTTTTTTTCGAATTTTTATTCCGTGCCCATGTTATTGACATAGACGGTGTGTTTCTCCGGTATCCCGCCTGGGGTGTGTTATGTACGGGTTGATGCGTTGATGCGTTGATGTACTGTACTCGATTTCTATGATAAGATAACCAGCGGCACGCGTCGGGCCGCCTTGTGGGCCGCGGCCAGGGCCAGCATTTCCTTTGTCATGTGTACGACCATCCTCGGTCGGCCACTCAAACCCACCAGAGTGCTCCCTATGTCTCTCCCCCTTGTTTGCACCCACCCATCTCTAACGTCTTTGCATGACTTTATCTCGGTGTTGCGCCGTTGATCTACTTGCAGCTGGCACATACCAGACCGTGGTGCTTGAACAATTTACCAGTGAAAGTAGAATCCTTCGATGTGTCCTGTATGCGCCTTTCCACCCCATTTTCAGCTACAGTACATACTAATATTTTTGCACAGCGCCGCATCACTTGCTGAGGTGAAATAATGCGGAATCGTGATACATTCAACGGCAGCTAGATCACCGAGTCATAATGGCAATATCAGCGCTTTCCCAAAAGTAGTGCGGATTACGCTTTCGTGCTTTGCGTGCGCTGAAATCTCACCGGGCGATGATGCAAGGATGGATGTGTTGCTGAAATTGAAAGGAAAAGTTGGGGCTGTGTGCGGTGGAGAGGGATACTGGTGCGTCCAAAGCTGCGAATGCCAGTGTGATTTTACGGCAAAATTGCTGAACCAAGCGGTGGCTGGGGGCCATGCCGATACTCAAGGCCCAAGAACCCCACGGGGTTCTTGCCACCTTGAGCACCCAACACGGGGTACTCTATCCTAGTCCATACCCCTTCCATCAAGTTGCGTCACAGTTCGTTCATGGATTTAAGGAGCCGTGGCGTTCAGACAAATAGTTTCAAGAAAACTACGACAAAGGGGTCCGTTGTTCTCCATAACCCAGGCCCTGGCCTGTCCATAGAGTAACTAATGGTTAAAGCTGGGTATATATTCCACGCCAGGGTGTGTCCAAATGCTGTTTACATTCGAGCCAAGTCATAAATATGTATCAATCATGGTAGTTACCAGTGTGCCCCGTAGACCCCTTTTCTCAGAAACACATATTTCAGGCTGTTTAGCTTTCAGTATTTGGTCAATTTTGCATAGGCGGTATAAACCCGCACCTTGACGTCGTTGGCGTTGCACGCTCGCTAAATACATGCCGTATAGTAGTTTGCATGCGGCACGCGGGACTTCCAATGGCAATTACTGGCGCTGCAGAGCTGATTTCTCCGGTATCACTTCTAAGGACAGATCGAGGTCAACGAAATTGTCAAGTTGTTTTGGACCCAAGAGTGCTCCAACAGAGGTTCGGACCGAGGTCGCACCGGCTGTCTAGAGTTGGGTGGGTCTTCTTTCTGACTCCTCCGTTAGCTTCCCTGACAGCGCAGCGTGGGCGTCAAATGAAGATGTATGAGACGTACCCGCCGTCATGAGTGTTGAGGACGGTCGGAATGACACCGTTGTTCTCCCGAGCAGACGGAACAAGCGAAGCGCATACACGGTAAAAAGATTCAACACTTTTGTGAGCTCTGCTTCGTGTGGCCTTCAAAGCTCCTTCTGCTTGACAGGGAGTGGGACGAATAAGCTGGTGATAGTGACCATCGTTCCTCACTATGTCACGTCTGTGAAAGAGGATATTAGAAGACACTCACCTGGCATGCAACCTTCCCACTGCAACAGGTGAGGCGACCAGTGTTATGAAACAAGAACAGTGCTCAGGGTGCCTGCGCTGTCGCAGTGGTAATGCAGACGCTCTCAGAGAGGGCACATACAGAAGATAGATACAGCTCTTGTGCGGCTTTGTAGGTCGTCATTGCCCTTGCCTCTCCTCTCCATTTTGGTTTACCTTGACATCCACGGCCACGTGCATCATCGGCAACACAGCGCGAACCCTAGCCAATGGCTGGGACTTTGAGGCCTGTTTACCTCTGAAGAGTCTGTCCATACTTGGCGGACTCATACTGCCTATGATGACCGCCCTGGGGGGGCTTGTCAGAGGAAGAGTACGTGTAAAATCTCAATTTGAAAGGACGTCCGAGCCACCATTGATGGACTGGACATCGGATAATGAGGGCACCTCGGAATCGTAATGGGAAGAAAAGTCGCCGCTGGTGGTCGGTGGCGCTGTGAGTAGCGCACGGGTAGCTGAGTCCGGTCGTGTCGCGTTCGGGCGCGTGATATGGGTGAGGGTGAGGCGATGAGTTGCGGTCTTTGCCTGAGTGTATACCCGCATCAGCATCAAGCATCGAATTACATCCCACAAGCAATAACTTGATATATATATAAAAAGATATGCGGACGTACTGAACCCGTGGATGCTGTGGTACTATGCTCATGTATCATTTTGGATCTCCCCGATGAGCCGCTGTGGGCTGCACCTGACCTCACAAATACCCTCTTGGCCCACAACCGGTCTGCCAGGGAATAGGTTGGCTCTGTATTCGGATTCGGCACGACCTTAACACCTCCTAGCCCAACGCATCTGGTTATCCTCGACGCCGCGTGCGAGCGTTTGTGTGTGAGCGCCAGAGCCCCGGGAGAGTCTTGCGCGTTCTGCGCATGCCAGCGGAAAGGCTGAAATGCCCCGCACAGCTTGTATGAACGTCAAAGGCTATGGGGATAGAAGCAGGGAGCAGAATGCTGCACGGAAGGTACGACGGCAATGGAATGGGGAATGTTGCGTGTAGGATAATTGATCCCTGACGCGGCTTGTTTGCGATGTGAAGGGGAGAGAGGGGAAGCATGCGCTGTTGAATGAGACGAACCGTTCTCCCGTAGTCCTACCCGACACTGGCCCTCATTATCGTTCTGACACGAGGCTCTGTTAGGTTGGATGGCGGTCCTATTGGTTCAAAAAAGTGGTAAAGCGGCGAGTCAATCCCGGGTTGGGGAGGATGGACGGGAAGAAAAGGGAAACTCTTAAAGTAAGAAACAAGGTGATCGAGAAACGGGCGATTTTACGGGGAGAATAAGTGTTCCATACTGTACTTGTATGCGGCCGTAACGGCTCTCTGGTACTGTACTAGCGCTCACTGCCCGCTCCTGCTGAAGTACAATTCTCGTAATGCATCGGGCGCTCACACGTGAGCACACGAGGAACACACGAGTACACTAGAGTGTGACAGCACCGGGCTCTATCCATCATCATGACTCACCATGACCTCTGACAGGTATGTCCAAGGTCCCTCTCCTCCCTGGGAAGGGTTGCGACAAAGACATGACTTGACACTTACTTAATTACTGTTTAGACGTGCGCTGTTCTCGGTCTAAGCAGTATCATTACAATCACTTCATTCCCCAATACCTCCGCAAGGCCAACCTTCAATGTCTCAAATACGGGAAGGGTTGTTGAAGCAGTTGTTGATCAATATCCTTCGAGGTAAGTGGCAATGCGCGAGTCCCACTTGCAGCAATCACTGAGGTTGAACGGGTACAGGCCCACGTCTTCAACAGCTGGCCATCGAAATTCTCCCAGATGACGTGCTTCTAGACATATTCAGTTTCTATGTGGACGAAGGCGAAAAAGAAGACGAATGGCATACGCTTGTGCATGTATGCCAAAGATGGCGGAAC